>JBBBDQ010000499.1:7965000-7990000 GCA_037127315.1 Ascarosepion bandense
TTTTTATGGCATAGTGGAAAGAAAGAAAAGAAAGAAAGAAAAAAGATAGAAAAAGAATGAAGGAAGAGAGAGAATAAAATATTAGACGGAGTCATTGAAACGTTCTTCTTCTTCTTCTTCTTCTTTATACTGTGTCTCTACAGTACGTAGGCGATCATAGTTCTCCACAATTTCTTGTCCTTTGTAGCTCTAAATAAATGTCTTTTTATATCACCTCTAAACCTTGCTCCGACACCATTTACCCAATGTCACTAAGTATTTTATGCGATGTTGTCCTCTGTTACTCTTGCCTTCAATCTCTCCCGTAGGTTTAATTTTTTCCAAGCCCTAATTCTACATTGTGCGCCTTTGAAATTCAACTGTCTCCATTTTTTTCTAAAACTTCGTCATTGATCACATATTAGGTTCATGGTATTGTCAGCATCTTTCTGTAGAACCATATTAATGTTGTTTCAAGTTTGTTTTTCATCTGTGAGAAGATTTGTAAAAAGTGTGTGTATGCAGAAAATGACTCACGAGAAACAGCACGATCATCATCATCATCATCACCATCATTAGCGTCATCATCATCATTATCATCTACTGCGTCTTCATTACTGGACAAAAGTTTTTTTCCATCTCATTTCATGACGCCCGCGACTGCTATTCTCCGCTTTGTCTTTTCAGCAAACGCTTCTTATATTGTGTCTGTACCTTTTCTCTAATTTTCCTGCTGCTTGTGCTGTCTATTGGCAATCAATCAATCGACCTTTTGTTTCCTACTTTATCCTTTCTTCTTTTGAACTCCCGTCCACCTGCATTTTTGTCGTTTAATTAATTTTATGATATTTATTACTCTTTTCCATGTCGAATCTTTCTCTTTCCGAGTTATCCTTTATGCCAGATAACGTTTCTCTTTGTAATGATATGTGTGCCTCCATAAATGTATTTTCTACAAAGACGCTTTTACTGAGAGAGAGAGAGAGAGAGAGAGAGAGAGAGAGAGAGAGAGAGAGAGAGAGTATGTGCGTGTGTGAGAGTGAGAGGGGAAGAGGAAAGACGGCTTAGAGGATTTGACCTTCACAGGACACATTGGGAACAAATGAAAGCTACCTACCTAACGAATAGATAGTGGAAGGGAGAAAGAATAGTTAAAGCATACTAAGCGCTACAAAAATTAGGAAGTTATGGAGAGCCGTGATAGGCCACATCCTGAAATGACATGGCACAAAGAAGAAACAGTTTTGTTAATTTCATCAATTTTTTAAAATTTTAAATCATATACACGTACATATACAATACATACATACATAAATGTGTGTGTGTGTGTGTGCGTGAGAGAGAGAGAGAGAGAGAGAGAGAGAGAGAGAGAGAGAGAGAGAATAAGTGTGTAAATAGGTCAGTAGAATATTTGTCTATATTTTTGAGATAAGGTATTTACATTGTTCGGAGGACACATGGCCCAGTGGGTAAATGCATTGGTTGGATCCAGTGACTTGGAGTTGTGTGTTTAATACCTGGCGACAATAGTGACGAACAAAAAGTTAGAGAGTTGAGTTAAAGGGAGATAATTAAGGCATCCGAAAGTGGTATGATTTCTGGAACGAGAACAATCTACCTTAGTGATCGGAAAAAGGGTTCAGTTCAGAGTTCCAGTCACATGAAGAAAGTTGTAAATAAAGTCAGTATCATATCTCGTATTTGACTATTTGACGGTGTGTACAGAACCCTGGTATTTACAATATTATGGAGTAAGACTAGGCCGAAGCACTTTTAGTCTACAGAGTATCGATGAACATTATCCTTCTTGAAGTCTGAACTTGTTAGAGGGAAATAAAAATGCGGAAGATCTACATACCATCAAATATGTCATATTTTTTTTTTTATAATCGTTTCATCTAAAGCAAGGCAGTACTGCCACTGGTGCACAGGGGTTTATAGTGCGGGGATAGAAAAAGAAAAAGAAAAGAAAAAGAGAACAAGGTACAGAGGATATCGACGAAAGGACAAGAGAAAGATGGGAATCAGGGAGATAAAAGATGGCAATTGACATTACCCTTAAACTTTTGGAAATTACAGCTATTAGGAAACAAGTATACGAAAGGGAGTTCTACAGATGAGAAGTGCGAGAAAAGAAACTGAATCGTAGAAGTGGCGGTTACATTTGCCTATTTTGGTGGTAAAACGGTGGGACCTAGTTAACCACTCTATTAGTCTGAGTAAATATATGTGGTCAGGGCAGCAGAGTATGAAGTTCGTCAGAACGTAAACCGTGAAAATATTTATAGACAGAGGGAGGCCACATCCATTCATTGAGAAAGTGACTGAATTCAAACTGCTAAATCAGGATCGATTACATTGCAGATCCTCCTTTGGATTGTATCGAGGACCCAGAGATGAATAGCAGGAGCACAAGACCAGATATGGCAACAGTATTTAATGCACGGACGAATGATAGATTTATACATGTGCAAGGTGGATTCAAACGAGAAAAAACTTCCTGGCCCAGAACAGTGGCCCAAACTTCTTAGCAGTAGATGTAACTATTGATTCGATGTAGTCATTCTACTTGAAGTCGGCTGAGAGAGTAAGGCACAGGAGGCGCAGTGTATTGCTTTCCGGGAGACTAGAGGGTTCCATCTTGATGGAAGGTAGAAAATTTCTCTATGGTTGTTAAATGAGAGCTGCTTCGTTTTAGAAGCATTAAAATTTAAGAGCCATTTTTTACCCCAAACTATCACATATTGGAGGTTCTTCCCAAGAGCAATAGCGAGGTTTACTTTGTCAGCCTTTCTTATTGAGACGGGAGTAAATGGTGGTGTCATCTACATAGATATCTACTTGCGAACTGATTACATCAGGAAGATTATTGATGAAGATCGGGAAAAGCTTAAAACCTGGGATAGAGACTTGAGGGATACTCGCGTTTGTATGAAAGGATTTGGAAGTATGCCTGTTCTAAATCACTATTACACGATTTGATAGGAACGACTGGATTAAATCTAACAATCATCCAGCTAAACCGTAGCCCTGTAGCTTGCGCAGAAGACCAGCATGCCAAATCCTGTCAAACGCTTTCGAGATATCAAGGGCAACAGCGCGAGCTTCGCCGTTCTTAGTAAGACCCTGATATATATATATATATATATATATTCGGTGATGGTTGTTAGCACATCAACGGTAGACCTGGCGAAGCAGAAGCCATGCTGCTTGTCAGAGAATAGGTTGTGGGATGTGAGATGATGAATCATTTCAGCATTGATAACCGCCTTGAACACTTTGCCAAAAAGCGGTAAGAGGCTGATAGAGCAATAATTATAGAGGTCAGAGAGATCTCCAGAGTTTAAAGAAACAGGAATTACAGAGGAGGACTTTCAACAAGCAGGAAAGCATAAAACAGTGAGGCAATAATTATAGAGTTTGGAGAGGACAAGATAGAGTTTAGGGGCACATTTCTTTAGGGCGATGACTGGGATTCGATCATCGATTGCCTTATGGGAGTAAAGTTTAGAAACAATGTTAGAGAGCAGAGACAGGGTTATATATACATCACTCAGTTTTAGCCTCAGTTATAGGTGGGAACTCGTGTATAGGAACTCCAGACGAGTCTAGTGTGGAGTTGGAAGAGAAATTGCGAGCAAAGCACTCAACCTTGTCTGCTGTGGCTGTGCGGACCTCAGATTTGTTGAATAGAGTAGGGATCGAAGTTCTGCAGTTGTTTAACACACTTTTCCAGAGCCGCTAATAGTCTTTGGAGAGAAACTTGCGGGATGCTATACGCTGATTCACTGTATCAGTAAACATCGTTTAGGACACGCTTGCATTCATTACGAGTAGAGACAAAAAGGCGCCTATTTTAATCAGACGTGTCGCTCCGGTAAAGCCGGAAGAAGTGATTCCTGTGAGCAATGGCGGCCGAGCATGCTGGAGAGAACCAAGGCGATGAATGGAGTTTAAATCTGAACTTCCTGGCTGTGTTGAAAACATTGATACCGGCTTTGACCCAAGAGGAGACCTCTGAGGCGCAGTCTTCAACAGGGAGGCAAAAATCTTTTGTAAGGGTCATCACAAAGGAAATCGCGGAACGACTCCCAGTTTGCTCTTTGATAGCAGTAAAATATTCTGCTGGTAGAAGGTTCTTGTAAGGAGGGGTAGTGGAAGGAGATATTAACGAAAACCAACGGCAGAGCTGCATGGCATAGTAAGGGTCAGGGACAGAAGTGAAGCAGAGATCTAGAAGAGAAGCGTGTCCCTCAGGGTTACTGGGAAAACGCGTGTGGAAATTCACCACTTGGGTGAGAAACAAGATCAGTGACAGAGTTTTTTCAGCCACTTGGTAGAGTAGCCTTTAAGTCACCGAACAAATATATTAGCGGGCGGGTGAGAGGAAATGGCCTTGTCTATATTAATGGAAATACTGTCTAGCAAAGAACAATCAGGAGAAGAAGGAGAGAGGTAGAGAAAGAAAAGATAGCTAATTGAGTTTAGGAGACATAGACGGAGACACATGTAAGAATGGTCTGGAGATTCAAGAGAAATCACCCTAGCCAGAGGGAGATGTTCGCTGACATAAGCACTCAGGCCGTGCATGTGGACACTGGAGTCCTTCCTAAAGATAACCAGAAATCGAGAAATCAGAGGAGAGAATTGTAGGGTTATGGTTGGTTTTACAGAGGACTAGCATGTCTGGGGATCTTTCGTGGAGGAACGATTCCACACTGCAAAAGTTGGTACGTATACTACGGATGTTTTGGAAAGAAGTGTTGAGGGGTTTAGGTACTTTTATTTGTTTGCCTAGTTTAGTTTCGTATCTTTGTTTGTGAATTTTCGTGTTTTTGGATTATTTTAGTAAAAAAAGGCATTGAATAGTGGTAGAAGACAGTCATCAACTGCGACATGTGTAGGAAGGAAACTGGCTCACACTGCAGCATAGTATGGTCTCAGGGTTGCTCATCTAAAACGCTTGCAATGATACTTATCCATGCACGTCATAGCACTACCAGAACACTAATATTATGCGACTGTGGATCAGAGTAGCCTCTTTAGCAGCAATCAGAAAACTGCCAATTTAATACTTTCAGTATAAAAAGACGTTGCCACCATCCACATACAACACAAAAAACTAATGAAAGCAGTAATACTAAGGCCCGAGGAAAGGAAAAGAACAAAGAATTCCTTTCTAAACAGCAAACAAGGGGTGAGCCTCTACTCATGTTCAAGAGAAAGGGCATGTTTATGAACCGGGTGATAGGAGGGCCTATCTCCACCAATAAAAAAAAAAAGAAAGAATTTTAATGAATTTTAACTTAGTTAAAAGTCAGACGAGATCCGTTACTGTTCAATAGAGGATTAAGACCGGTAGAGAAGTACCTCTGAGGAAACAAAGAAAACAAAAAGAAAACATGTTTTTGGCAATTCATAAAGGTAAAACCAAGTCGAGCGAAATTATAAATTTAATATAAACTGCCATATATATATATATATATATATATGTGGAAATACAATGGTTAATAGAATAGTTGAAAGCGCTAGGATATATGAACATTTGGACAAATTTTACACATTTTATGTCCAGAAAAACACATAACAACACAAGAATAATTGAATAAAAAGCTTGTCTTCTTCTTCTTCTTCTTCTATCTGCCGTATCCCATCAGGACGTAGGCGATCATGGCCCTCCACATCCTCTTATCCGTTGTAGCTCTTAGAACGATTTCTCTTGTTACCCCACCCAAACACAGTTGTGTGATACACTTGCTTAAGCCCATCAAGTATGTTACGTGTTACTTTTCCCTGTCTCTCGTTCCCTTTATCTGACCTGTGAGTATCAGATTCTCCAAGCCCTCCTTCCTTATTATATGTTCCAGGAACTTCAGCTGTCTTTCTGTAATGGTAAGTATCAGTTTTCTTTTCGTTTCCATCCCATCCAGAACCTCATCATTGCTCACATATTCGATCCATGGTATCCTTAGCATCCTTCTGTAGAACCACATTTCGGTTGCTTAATGTTTCTTTTAATCTTTGAGGAGATTGTTCAGTATTCATTGCCATATTGAAATCCAGTTATTTCATCTTTGTTTCTAGCAAAATTTTTCTGTCTCTCAATACACTCCACTCAGCTTCTGGAATGCATCCTTTGACCATGCCAATTCGCCTTCGGATCCCAGTGTCGCACTTTCCGTCTTCTGTTAGAACACTTCGCAGGTATTTAAATTAATGTATCTGCTTGATTTTAATATCTCCCACTTGTAGTTGGCATTTTGGGCTCCTCTATGATCATGCATTCAGTTTTCCTGTAATTTATTTGTAATCATTTCTTTTCGCTTTCTTTAGCTATCTTCTGTAGGAGGTCTTATAGTTCCCTTTCCGTGTCTGCTATCAACACTGTATCATCTACGTATCTTATATTGTTTAGATTGTGGCCGCCAATGATGAATACTGACATGACTTCTAAAGTTCTCAGAATAGTTTCGCTGTATAATTTGAATAGATCCGGTGAAAAGGCACATCCTTGTCTTACACCCCTTTCTATCTTTGTATATTTCCTGTCCGCATGCAGGTGGTTTGCTGCCAGTAGAGGTTCTTGATTACTCTAATGTCTTTACCAAATATGTCTAGGTCACTGAGTATTCCTATCAAGTCTTTGTGGCGTACTTTGTCGAATGTCTTTGCATAGTATATAAAACACAGGTACACGTGTTTCTTTATTTGTATTTTAAGCATAAATATAACTTTCCATGTTCCAGTATCCTTGACGAAACCTCAATGTTTTTGTTCTGTCTTTGGCCTGATTCCGCTGCGCCCTCTATTCATCAGGATTCGGATGATGAGTTTTGTTATGTGACTCATACATTGTGAGTTGTCTTTAATGAAACTTGTATAAAAGAGGGATTTTTGCCCAAATACACAATTATATATGTATATATATGCATGTAAAGTATATTTAGGTAGCAATATTTTAAATTGTAGCGTTATAAAATATATATTATATATATATGTATATAATGTATTTATCTTTAATCCGACGTTTTTATTACTTCAAATGTTATTATAATGGAGACTTTCTATTTGAAATAGACATCCCATTGTTCTTTATTAAACAGTGTACGGCACTCAGACAGATATACGTAATGCACGCCATTTAATAAATAAAAACATGGCGCGCCTATTTCAAATATGAAGTATCCGCTATAATACGATAAATAATAAATTCATTAATTCTTTACACTTATATATTGGGTCCTCCGCACTCTTGTCACACACACACACGCGCGCTCGCGCGCGCACACACACACACACACACACACACACACACACACACATATATATATATATATATATATATATATATATATATATATATTTAAATTGTGTGTATTTTGGCAGCATTTTTCATTAATGCAGGTTTCATTGAATAATATAGACAAGTTCTGTCTATTAATTTTGTGTAGGATCCGTTCATACCGTCTGATATACTTGATGGTGATATTGTTGAAAGACAACAAAAAATCACAGTAATTGTTGATTTTTTTATCGGGTCTAAGCTTTCGGCTCACATAAGCCATTATCAAAGAGTAAATATTAACACACAGTAAACATAGAACATTTAAGCTATTAACAATAAAGAGAATTAAATTGAAAATATAAGTCCATCCCTACCGTGGCGGATGGCCGAAGACAGTGACAAAATAGTGGCGTTGTTGTCCCTGATCTGATTACAGGCATTTGAGTACGTTATTGGAAATATCAAAATTGATTGTATTCAAACCAGGTTTAAATTGTTTAATGTAGATTGCTTCCAGGATTTTTAGTTTCTGTTTATTATTTTCTTGTTTAAGTATGTACGTGTTATCAACGAAACAATTTATTAAACAATTTAAACCTGGTTTATCAATTTTGATATTTCTAATCACGTACTCAAATGCCTGTAATCAGATCAGGGACCACAACGCCACTATTTTGTCACTGTCTTCGGCCATCCGCCACGGTAGGGATGGACTTATATTTTCAATATAACTCTATTTATTGTTAATAGCTTAAATGTTCTATGTTTACTGTGTTAAAATATATATATATATATATATATATATATATATATATATATATATATATATATATATATATATATATGAGATCAGCCGATTACGCTGTCATGGTTTCGATCTTTTCTGTGTCGTTAAGCGAATTGAATAGAAATCACCTGACAAAACCGAAAAGGTCGAATACATGGTAGCATAATCGGCTGATCTCATCAACTTAAACATCTATAAGTTCTACATATTAAAGCTTAATTTCTTTTTAAACATGCATTGAGCACTTTCTTATACAACTGCTTACTGGTCTAATTTAAAACTAATTTAAATCTGACTGATAACTGTTTAGTATATATATATATATATATATATATATAAAGAAATAGGGTTTTCCAACGAGAGAAATGTGTATAGAATAAAAAGCGTGAGAGGCCGTGAACGTTTAGTTTAAAGTGTATATTTATTGCAGTATAAAGATATACATATTATGATATTTCAAGTGTCCATAATGGTATTTGTGACGCTTCACGTGTTTCGAGGCTAAGATTGACTCTCTTCAGGCGAATAAATTTGTGGCTTTACATATTGAGTTCCTTTTGTTTCTTAGGGCCAAGTTCTTGTTTATATATAGATAAGTAGAAAATTAAAATAGAAATAAAGATAAAGAATAAAGAATAAAGAAATAAATCAAATTAGTGAAGTAAAAAAATAAAAAATAGAGTAAATCCAATAAATCAAATGAATCAAATAAATCAAATGTTGGCGTTTTGAATAGTCTGTGTTTTCTCACATCAGCACGTGCATAAATGGATAAACAAATAAATAAGTGAATGAATGAAGTGCTTATCCCAATTTGAAATGATTTTGGTCTGGGGTCCCTCTTTAGTACTTAAAAATTATCTTCTAGGGCCCTTTGTTTATTTACATGTTTTTTCATCTGTCAGTTGGTTGCTTTTATTGCTTCGACGGTGTTTTGAATTTGGTGTGTGTGCGTGTGTGTGTATGTGTGTGTGAGTCTGTGTGCGTGTGTACGTGTGTGTGAGCGCTCCTTGATTTCGTCTTTATGTTTTAGAATTATTTTAGAATTATTTTTTATGGGTCATCTGGATCTTTTTTATTGTTTGGGGTTATCATTTGAATTTGGTGTGTATGTATGTGTGTGTGTGTGTGTGTGTGTGTGTGTGTGTGTGTGTGTGTGTGTGTGTGCGCGCGTGTGTGTGTGTCTGTATTTTTGGGTGTGTGTGTTTTTCTGGTTCTTTATTATTATCATTTGAATGTGTGTGTGTATGTGTTTGTGTATGTATGCGTGTGTCTGTATATTTTTCGGTGTGTGTGTTTTTTTCATCATGTCGTTTTGTTGAGCGAAGGCTTGTATTTTTATGAATCTTTCTTCTTGCATTATTAATGTTTCGTAGTCTGTATTTTGGTAAATAGGTGTAACTTTGATATTGCCATTATTACATTCATGCATATGTTGGGAGACATATAGTTTCCTGTTGAATGATAATCTTATATTGCTTTTATGAAGGGATATTCTATTATTCAAGCATTGTGTCGGTCCCACGCATATCTTTGCACATTATTAAACACCACACTTCTTTTATAATCTCTGAAAAACATATAAAGTTTATAATATACTACAGATAATGGAAGACCCTAAACATTACTGTCACTAACCAAAATAAACCAATCAAATCTAAACTAGCGATAACCAATATAGTGTATCAATTTCAATGTCCAGTACAAGACTGTGTTTCTTGTCACAAATTAATTCCCTATATTGGACACACTACAACCTCCTTGAATAGACACCTTACATATCACTTGTCTGATCAAAGTGCCATTAAAAAACATTTATTAACTTGTAATTTACTAGAACTCTTAAAGAAATATTTCCATCGTTAAAGCAAAAAAATATTTTAAAATCATATCTCGTAGACATCTCGATATTCGAAACGCCTTATGCATCAAATATCTTTTCCCCTGTCATTAACCTTACATCTTTTATTAGTGGGGATGGCGTGTTGAAGGTCTTTTTAAAAAGAAAATATTTTTGTCCTTGCGCACACGCACACACACACACACACACACACACACACACACACACACACACACACACACACATATATATATATATATATATATATATACTAGCAGTATAGCCCGGCGTTGCTCGGGTGTAATGAAAGCTTTAAAACTAATCCATGGTCCTGGAGCTCAGACACTTTGGACGTTGGCACGAAAGACTAAAAAGCAATAGTTGTTTCCAGTTAAAGCGAAACCGTAGACCGAAAGAAAAATGGATGGATGTAAGTCAAATTTTGATTTCCTGGTATTGATATCAAATAAGTTTTTTTCGTCGTATACTGAATTTGGAAGGCTAAATAAGTCCTCTGAGTAAATGGTATCATGGCTGAGTCTAAGAACTACAATTATACCTACTTAAAGCCAAACCCGAAGCAAAAACTAAAATAAAAGGGCTGAAAAAAAATACAGACATACACGTAGATAAACACACACACACACACACACACACACACACACACACACACACACACACACACAAACATCTTGCTTTATATATATATATATATATAATCGATTTTCTGCACTATTGTAAGAACTGCAACCTTGAAACTTCTGAATATAATTTCTTATGTCTTTGTCTATGAGTGTATCAAATTTTATTAAAATCGAACCACTCCTTCTATAACCCGATTTTTTTATTATCGATTTTCGATATTTATCGGGGGCACCTCGGCATGAAACCTAGCTAAGAACACTCGCAGATGCTTATAGTACAACTTTGTACATTTTTAAGAAAATCGGTTCAGCCGTTTCAGAGTCTATAGGTAACGGATACACACACACACACACACACAGACACACAGACAAAGTTCCATTTATAAATAAGTTTAGATATATATTACCTGAAATTACATATTTTTTGTATATTAATGGGTGTTGCTGTTCTTCTTATTATTATTATAAAAAGAGAAAACATAATTCTAGAAAAAATGACGAAGGAACATGTTAAAGTGTGCAAGAGCATAATATCTATGTTAGGGAATTTTGAGAAGGAGATGGATGATGATGATGATGATGATGACGAGGAGGAGGAAGTGTCCTTAATCGGAACAGCGCGAGAAGTGTTGAGTGGGAAATGAATTTAAATAGCAGAAGAAAAATGCGGCTGGAATGCTTGCTTCGCAACAAGAAAATTTATAACTTTGAAGAGAAAAGTTCTTGAGAAATAAATCGGGGGAATCTGGAGATGAGAAATTGTGTGGCGGTTGCGGGAGAAGAGAAATTTACAGATTGATTAACACCAACAGCAATTGACTGAACACTGCCTGTTTACCTACTTGCCTGTTTCTTCCCACTGCCATCTCTCTATCTCGCTATATACAAATATCTTTAATATTTCATTAATATAATTATTTCCATTTAAAAATATTTTAAATGTCAAATTTTGAAAATACCAGAAAATTATTTTTGATTTCACAAATCTTAAGATATTCACTTTTATCTACCAAATGTCTAAAAGCTTTTTTTTTTTATCTTCTCTATAAAGAAAGAATGATTTGCTGAAAAATTCTCCACGTGACCAGTGGATCTGGCCGAGAACATTTCAGCACCATTTCGTAATATATTGTTACGGGTTTGAGTCAATCCACAACAAAGGAAAAGGCAAAAAAGTGTTTAAATATAAAAATATAAAATATTTTATATTTTTGTATTTTTTTACTAACTTTTTCTTGGTATGTATGTGTGAGAAAGAAGAGGTAAGGGAGAAATATCTTTTTAATATCTCGTAATAGATATTAAAATTACGAGCTTTGTATGTCGAGAGTTTTTTTTTAACCATAAGTTCATTTTTTATTTTATTTTATTTTTTACAATGACGTTCACCCTGTACACGGACCGGGAGCCACTTGAGGTAGAGGGTTACAGAGTAAAAGGCATATTTTATGCAGGTAAGATAACGGTTAAAATAGACTTGAACAGGTTAAGATTTTAGTGATCGGGGAAGCATCATATTGGGAGTTGGTTTCACAGAGCAGCGGTTCATGGGAAGAAGCTCCTCGAGTAGAACTTGCATCTCACCGAAGGAATACGGAAGTAATGAGAGTGGTCCCCTAGAATGTATGTAGCATGGTGGGTCTTAGCTGTGAAGAATGTAGCTCGTTTGAACATTTTCCATGAAGGTAGCGATTGACCAGTGAGATGATTCCGACCTTTCCTCTGTGAGAAAAGAGGTTGTAGGGCGGAAAATAATTTGTCACCCACAAGGACGCAGACTCTATCGAAAGTGAAGACTGGGTTGTTTTTGTCCAAATATGGCAGCAGTAATCTATTTTTCGGTCTGATATAGCTCTGATATGTGCATTGTGGTGCAGTGGATATAATCACGGAATGAGAAATCGGAGAGCTGAGTTCGAATTCCAGTTTAATTCTTTGCATTCACTTACGCGAAAAATCCCCTTGGGAAAGGAACTTTGTGTGTGTGTATGTGTGTGTGTGTGTGTGTGTGTGTGTGTGTGTGTGTGTGTGTGTCTGTTTGTGCATGTGTGTCTGTTACCTATAAACTCCGAAACGGCTGAACCGATTTTCTTGAAAATTTACAGCTGTACTATAAGCGTCTGCGAGTGTTCTTAGCTTGGTTTTGTGTCGAGATACCCCCGATAAATATCGAAAATCGATAATAAAATTAAAAAAAACGGGTTATAGAAGGAGTAGTCCGATTTTAATCAAATTTGATACACTCATAGACAAAGACATAAGAAACGATATTCAGAAGTTTCAAGGTTGCAGTTCTTACAATAGTGCAAAAAATCCATAATATATATAAAAATATATAAGCTTTCATTACATCCGAGCAACGCCAGGCTATACTGCTAGTAATAATCATAAAAGCAAAACAAATCATTTCTGAGTTGCTGCATTTGGTGGCTAGTGTTGTAATTACGGCGTGTCTATCATTTTCTGTGTTAGAGCGAAAGCTGCCAAGTTCATGCTTTTGTCACGCCCTAAAGACAATTTACATTTAGAGCATACCGCGTAACATTACGTCAGGTCATCTTCCATTTGTAGCCTGCGGAAGATGTATTCTTAAATACTTGACGCGTACCCCTACACACCCACATATTCTTCTTCTTCTTCTGCTTCTTCTTCTATGTGCCCTGTCCTTTCAGGACGTAGGCGATCATGGCTTTCCACGTTTCCCTAGCCCTGGTGGTTACACCACGTAACCCTCGTTCCGTCATCCACCTGATTAGATCCTTCAAATATGTTATCTGCTGCTTTCCCCTGTCTCTTTTTCCCTCTATCTGGCCTGTTAGTATCATGTCCTTCAAGCCCTCATTCCTCATTGCGTGTCCCAGGAACTTCAGCTGTCTCTTCCTGATGCTCAGTATTACTTTCCTTTTCGTTTTCATCATTTCTAAAACCTCATCATTGCTCACATGCTCGATCCATGATATTCGCAGCATCCTTCTGTAGAACCACATTTCAGTTACTTCAAGTTTTTCCTTCATCTTCGATGATATTGTCCCACATTCACTTCCATATTGAAGTACTGACATCATGTAGCAATCCAATACTCTCTTCTTTGTTTCTAGCGAAATTGTACCCACATATTAAGATGATTATTCATCACGTTTAGTACATTGCATAACAGAGAGGCAATTGGCCCATTCATTTTTGTATTACACTGAACCAGACACTGTGGCGCCACAAGCAGGCTCAGAATCAAGGCTTATCAAAAACTGTTTCATCCGAACATTTTGTTAGAAATGTTTGCTTTAGATAGTGGAAAAAAACGGAGGATGAGCTGTTTGCTTGTCAGTTTTTTGTTTGTTTTTTTTGCATATTTTTTGTACAGAAAGTGCGACACTGAGATCCGAAGGCGTATTGGCATCGACAAGGGCGCATGCCAAAAGCTAAGCAGAATATGGAGAGACAGGAAAATTTCTTTGGAAACAAAAAGAAATAAAGGAAAGAGTACTGGACTGTCATGTAATATATGTCCTTCTATATGGTAGCAAATGTTGGACAATCTTCTCAAAGATGAAAGAAAAGACTAGAAGCAACAGAAATGTGATTCTACAGAAGGATGCTGAGGATACCATGGATTGAACATGTGAGCAACAATGGTGTTTTGAAGAGGATGAAAACGAAAAGGAAACTTATACTTAACATCAGGAAGATACAGCTGAAGTTTCTGGGACACGTAATGAGGAAGGATGGCTTGGAGAATCTGATACTCACATTATGGATAGAGAGAAAGAGGGACAAAAGAAAACAACGAGTGACATACTTGATTGGCTTGTGCAAGTGGATGGCAGAGCAGGGTTTGTGAGAAATACCAAGTCAAAAGGTGTTAAGAGCTACTAGGGATAGGATGATGTGGAGGGTTATGATCGCCTACGTTCTGAAGGGACATGGTACATAAAAGAAAGAAAAAGAAGCCTGGATGGTTAGATATTTATATCAAAATGTTTTACAGTTTAACTAGGCCTGTCATTGTTAAACCGTATCTCAGTCGCTTCAAGTCTTTTCCTCAGTTGTGAATATGATATATAGGAAATTCAATATATGTCAGTTCTTCAATGATATATATGAGATTCAATATATGTCAGTTCTGCACTGACATATAGGCGATTCAATATATATCAGTTCTTCACTGATGTCAGTTATTCACTGACAGATAGGAAATTCAATATTACATCGCAGTTTCGCACTTTTTTGTTTCTTTTTAAGGATTTTTTTTGATCTCATAATATTCAAATTTAGAAATGCATCTTTCCCTATTCCTTTGCGTGTTTGGATTTCTATGCCACATTTTCCGTTGTTAATGATGAGAAATTGATTACTAGGAATATCTAAACTTATTTATAAATGGAACTTTGTGTGTGTGTGTGTGTGTGTGTGTGTGTGTGTGTGTGTGTCCGTTACCTATAGACTCTGAAACGGCTGAACCGATTTTCTTGAAAATTTACACAGTTATACTATAAGCATCTGCAAGTGTTCTTACCTAGGTTTGGTGTCGAGGTACCCCTGATAAATATCGAAAATCGATAATCGAAAAAAATCGGGTTATAGAAGGAGTGGTCCGATTTTAATCAAATTTGATGCACTCATAGACAAAGACATAAGAAACGATATTCAGAAGTTTCAAGGTTGCAGTTCTTACAATAGTGCAGAAAATCGATAATATATATATATATAAAAGGTAAGATGTCTGTGTGTGTGTCTGTTTATCAGCCTGTATATCTGTATTTTTTTCAGTCCTTTTATTTTAGATTTTGCTTCGGGTTTGGCTCTAAGTAGGTATAATTGTAGTTCTTAGTCTCAGCCATAATACCATTTACTCAGAGGACTTATTTAGCCTTCCAAATTCAGTTTACGACGGAAAAAACTTATTTGATATCGATACCAGGAAATCAAAATTTGACTTACATCCATTCATTTTTCTTTTAGTCTACGGTTTCGCTTTAACTGGAAAAAACTATTGCTTTTTAATCTTTCGTGCCAACGTCCAAAGAGTCTGAGCTCCAGGACCATGGGTTAGTTTTAAAGCTTTCATTACACCCAAGCAACGCCGGGCTATACTGCTAGTCAATAAAAAAATTGAAATAACATCTGTCATATTGATAACAGTCATTTTATTTTCTGTATTTTTCGCTGGGTAAATAAAGACATGAGTGATAAGTGTCAGTGGACTGTCATCTAGTGATTGTTCGCATCAAACAAAAAATAATTCTTGGGACCTAGAACGCCAGAACATTAAATCAATGTGGCCCGTTAGAAAAAAAGTATAAAATAAAAAAGTTAAATTATATGTTAATATTTTAAGTGTATGCGAAACGAGGTGGAAAAACAATGGAGATTTTGTCAATGTCAAAGTCAGGGTCATATCTATAGGAGGGGAGGAAAATGAGAGGGGAATAAAACTGACATTAGACGAAGAAAAGTAAAATATGCTCTGGGATACTATCAACAATCTGAAATAATTCTTATAGTTAAACTGAAATAGTTGATAATACTTGAAACTTATAATAAACACGGAAAAATGTGTTTAATTGTGCACGTTGAATGATCAGGTAGTAGGCAACGTATGATTTCAAGAAAATCCAAGACATACATAGACATAGAGAAGGAAATTTTCAACGTACCCACGTTGCTACCGTGACATAACCTAACCTAAACCCCATCGCTTCCAATGGAGCATAGGCCATTGACAAGGGTGTCGTCAATACTTCTGTAACCTG
Organism: Ascarosepion bandense; assembly: GCA_037127315.1. Classification (NCBI taxonomy): domain Eukaryota; kingdom Metazoa; phylum Mollusca; class Cephalopoda; order Sepiida; family Sepiidae; genus Ascarosepion; species Ascarosepion bandense. Next base: position 7,981,286 of record JBBBDQ010000499.1, read on the forward strand.
TCTTTTTTAGAAGTAGGAGTGATGACCCTACGAAAACTTCTTTATCCTTCGGATGAAGTAGACTGGTTGCCAACCAAGGCTACAGAACCAGATCTGTAGATGGAGGAGAAAGGGGTGGATTAATACTTTTCTCAAGGAAATTTGCGCGTAAGTGAATGCAACCAATTCAACTGGAATTCGAACTCGGCTCTCTGATTTCTCATTCCGAGCCGATATCCATTGCACCACAACGCACATTCTACCAAGACATAAGGTCGGGGTTTAAAATGATTTTAACTGCAATACCATACAAAAATTCCCCAAGCCTCCATGGCACTTCCCCTTTTTGGGTGGATTAATACTTTTCTCAAGGAAATTTGCGCGTAAGTGAATGCAACCAATTCAACTGGAATTCGAACTCGGCTCTCTGATTTCTCATTCCGAGCCGATATCCATTGCACCACAACGCACATCCTACCAAGACATAAGGTCGGGGTTTAAAATGATTTTAACTGCAATACCATACAAAAATTCCCCAAGCCTCCATGGCACTTCCGCTTTTGTAATTTTCTGAGCACAACTTAGATGTGGTACAAGGCTGAAAGTATGGAGAGTCCAGGGAGAATCGAGGCCACTACTCACCTATAATTGTTCTAGCGAGACAAGCTTGTTAACCATTAAGCCACGTCAATGTGCTCCATGGAGAAATCCAGGGGTGAAAACGAAAAAACAACTCCACTATATAAACAACCGTAAGAGATTCCTGAACGCAGTTCACATTCATTTGTATTTGGCTTCTTATGTAGGGATATGAAAATAGATCTGCTTACGTCTTCCGGTATATCAACATGTTGTAGATTTCATTTATTTAAATATCTATAATGTTGTCAATGCCAAAATCAACTAAGACTGTCAGCATCTCTATTACAATCCTGTCTGGCTCTGCTTCTTGTTTCTTCTTCAATTTAATTAGTGATGATATCATTTTCAGTTGAGATTTTAATATTTCTGGTTGTTCAATATTTCTGTGTATTGCTGATTGGCCCCTTTCGTCGTAGAAGAGCTCTCCAATATATTCTTTTCATCGCTGTAGTAGAATTTTTTAAATTTTAACTTTTATTAAATTATACTCAACAAATAACGCAGCACTTATTTCGATTAACCGCGTTATATAGAACGATTACTTTGGTACTTATATAAATTCAAACAGTCTCAGATGGCAATAAGTGACAAAAAGCTATGAAAAGGTATTGTTTTTTTACTTAAGGTTAATTTGTTTAAATAATGCTCTGGATATTGTTTGCGTCACGTAGTAAAATGATGCACTAAAATAAGTAATCAAGTAATGACTAAACTATCGCCCGGTTCACACTCCACCCACGTCTATTGAACAGTTGAAGAGGCTCATCCCTTGTTCCTTGTTTAGGATGTGGTTTCCGGCTTTCTCTTTTCCAATCTTTTCACTGTTTTCTTTTTTTTTCAATTGGAGTAGATAGACTAGACTATCGCCCGGTTCACACTCCACCCACGTCTATTGAACAGGTGAAGAGGCTCATCCCTTTTTCCTTGTTTAGGATGTGGTTTCCGGCTTTCTCTTTTCCAATCTTTTCACTGTTTTCTTTTCTTTTTTTTTTTTTTCTCAGGTGGAGTAGATAGACTAAACTATCGCCCGGTTCACACTCCACCTACGTCTATTGAACAGATGAAGAGGCTCATCCCTTGTTCCTTGTTTAGGATGTGGTTTCCGGCTTTCTCTCTTCCAATCTTTTCATTCCTATGTAGCCCCCTGCGCTTCAGTGGCGTTACCGCTTTGCTCGAGGTGATATGATTAAAAAAAAAATCGTTTTCTGTGAATATCGGTTGCCTAAATTTTATAATCGTTACATTTAGTTTTAGTTATTTAAAATTATTTTAAAATATTGCCTTTACTTATTGCACTTAAATTATAAATTACATTTTATTATAGACGTGCTTTCATAGAAAAAAAAAACATTGTATACGAGTTTTTATATGATTCTATAAAAAGTTCTGCAGTTTGAAAAATGTACTCATGGAATCCAAATTTAAGACATATTACGCACGGTTAAAGGGAGACTACCGTTGTATCCTTTTTATGCTAGAAGCTATCGGTGTTAAAATGCAATATGCTAACGAGGTCCGTCCAACAAAGCAGTAGAACAGAGAGCTGGGTTTAATTCCTGGTCCCCGAGCTGTCCCTAAAAAGTGGGTATCGAGAGGGCATATACATGAGGGTTTCCCATTAAATTTAGCTTTGTTTTCATTTCGTCCTTGTGGATGTGAGGATAAATACCTTTTTTATGTGCCGTGTCCATTCAGGACGTAGGCGATCATGGCTCTCCGCATCTTCATGATGTCCCTTGTAGCTCTTAATAAGTCTTGTCTTTTTATATTCTTCCAAACCTTGTTCTGCCATTCATTTGCTGAAGCCCATCAAGTATGTTACTCGTGGCTTTCCTCTATCCCTCTTTCTGTCTATCCGTCCTGTCAGTATCAAATTTTTCAAGCCCCTCCTACCTTTCTCATAACGTGCATCAGAAATTTCAAGTGCCTCTTCCTTGTTAAGTTTCTTTCTTTTTCCATTCTCCCCCAAACCTCGTTGTTGCTTGCATGTTTGGTGCATGATATCCACAGCATCTATACTAAAAAATGGTAATACTACTTCCGTTTTGCGGAATCATTTGTAATGAGGAATGGACTATCCTTACTCCTAATCATACGTGGCAAATAAGAATAAATTTAGCGTACACTAACGAACAGCAACGGCAATGGATTGACAAGGATAAATGTCCACAAACGATCCAAGAATTTGAGTTCCATGGAAGAAAGCTTTGTTGCCGGGAAAGTTTCTCTAATAAAAACTAGATTCAAGAGTACACGGAAAACATCTTTTCATATCAAAACCTGCGACATTTTACTATGAAAATGTGTCGACGAGCTGCATGACAAGTGGCAACAAGTCACTGTAAATGATAATGAATATATAATCAAATAAAATCTAACTTGTTTATTTTTTGTAGAAAATAAAATTGAAATTATTTATGAGTCAACCTAATAGAATTATAGTTATTGACTCTGATAAGTTCTTGCTCAGGACGTGAGGGATCATGCCTCTCCAAAATTTCCTACCCTTTGTATTTCTTAATGTTTGTTCCTTTATTATTTCGTGGGTATGCGAATAAATCCCTTCTTGTACTTAATGGTAATAGTATTTTCAAACAACTGGTCGCGATCGCGCCAACAATAAAAAAACAAAAAACAAAAACAAAAAATACTTTGTGATCTCTTTGGAGGGTATTTAAAGAAATTTTCTAGTTTGGCAAACCTGAGTAAGGAGAGACAGACGGCAAAAAAAGTCGCTTAAAAAAATTCTCTTAGTCATTCACTCATCTTCCTCGTCAAGCTACGCGACGCTTACACTCTTCGTTACCAAGCTACGTGATACACTTTCCTCCTGAATTTCTCCCTTGCCTCTTCTTTCTCACACATACACACTAAGAAAAAGTTAGTAATAAAAAACACAAAAATATTTTATATTTTATATTTTTATATTTAAAAACTGTTTTGCCCTTTCCTTCGTTGTTGATTGATTCAAATCCGTAACAGTATATTACGAAATGGTGCTGAAATGTTCTCGGCCAGATTCACTGATCAGGTGGTGGATTTTTCAGCAACTTTTTTATAAAAAAAATAAAAAAGCTTTTAGACGTCAGGTAGATAAAGGTGAATCTATTACAATTTGTCAAATCAAAAATAATTTTCTAATATTTTCAAAATTTGACATTTATAAAATTCTAAAATGAAATAATTATATTTCTGAAATATTTTAGAAAATATTAAATATTTATATTTCTTTTATTTTGTTTTAAATAAAATTTTATATTATGCAAATTCAGAAAGTGCTTTTTACACATTTTTTAGATTTCATACTTTAAGATGGAACGCGGTGTGCGCATTACCGACTACGCTCATTAGTACTGTTTTACATTACAATCAAAGGGTTTTCTTCTCTAGAGCTTCCTTCTCCGTGGAGATGTCCAAGCTGAGTATAGTGGTCTGTCGCCCTTCGTTGAATTTGTTATAATATTACCTTTTTCATAAAAATCAGAGAGAACGATGTGAGCAAATATAAGAAAAATTTCAATAACGTCAACTCGATTTATTTTGTTATTAAGTTAGAATATTGATTACATTTTTTTCTTTTTTTTTCTTTTCATTGTTTAGATAACTTCATACTTTTTTTTTTTACTCTTCTTCTGTGTGGTTACTGAAAACTCCAGTTTTCGTTCGACTACTGAACGTAAGTACTATCGAGTCCCGTCAGTGCCTAGAAGTTAGGACCGCTTGGAAACACCAGGTAAATGTAAGCTACTTCCTTCAATCCGAAGGAGATCTTAAAAACAAATCAATCAATTGGATACACATCAACCATTTTTATTAATCATATAAAACCATATATTGAGTGAAATTTCAGATCAAAATTCAGGCTACAGATTTTTACACTACAACAGATTTCATTTATCTACGCATTATTTTCGGAGTTACTATAATAATAATAATAATAATAATTTTACGCATATTGATGACGGTTAAATAAAATTGTTATTCTAGACTTATTTTATATTACTTGTAAATTAATTTATAAATATATGCAAAAATATAATTTTCTAATCTAAGAATTTTTAACTGTTAAGAGATCTTTGTGCATGATTTTTTGTGCCGTACTTGAAAATGGGTTTTAGTTGAAATTAATAAAAATCTCTTAATTATACCCCCCCCCCCCAAAAAAAAACAAAACAAAACAACAACAACAACGAAAAAAAAAAACAAAAAACAAAACAAAAAAACAAACAAATGTAGCGAATTGTTATGAAAATATAAACACTGATCTCACAATGAAAACAAACAATTTTTTGCAAGGCGAACGAGAAATGTTGATTGATTAAAGGGAAGTAACTTGGTACACTTTTAAAACTAATTTTTTTCTTCAAAACATTATCTATCTATCTATCTATCTATCTATCTATCTATCTATAGAATTTTGAAAATTGAGCGTTCAAAAAATCCCCAGTACTTAAAAAAAACGGTAAGATCAGTTATTGCAAATTGCCTGAAAATGCTAGATGGTAGAAACCTGGGTTGCGTAATATAACTCGTTTACAAATCAAAAATATTAAAAAGTTCTACAATAAACACTTTTTCATACAACTGTGTACTGGTCTAATTTAATTTATGACCAAAAACTAAGTAATTAAACAATTATTTATATATATAACATACTTTTTAGTATATAATATACATATTTCTTTTTTTATGTACCATGTCCTCTAAGTACGTGGATGATCATTGTTCATAACCGTTTTCTATCCTTTCCAGTTCTAAGAAACCTTTGTCCGCTTACCATCATGCCTAATTGCTGTTCTGTTATTCATGCACATAATTCCATTGAGTAGTTTTTTTCACTATTTTCTGACGCCTCTCTTGCCTTCAGTATGTCATGTAAGAGTCAAATTCTCCAAACCCTCTTTTTTAATTATTTGCTAGAGAAGTTCCGTCTCTTTTTGATTGTAAGTGTAAGTGTCTTCTTTTTTGTTCACATTTTCCTTAAGACTTTCGGCAAACGTGGACTTACCTGCCCGCTAAAAAAAAAAAAAAGAAGAAAAAAAGAAAGTCAAAAGGACGTTTTTCATTTGACACCGCTATTATTTTAACTGTCTTCACTCCTTGACAATGTTAAAAAAGCTATGACTAGTATTGTAATAGAACAATGGAAATATGAAAGTGAATTTATACATTTTTTGTTCTTGAGAATTGGCAAAAAATTAATATTAAAATCCTAATTATTTATTAGATTGTTTATTCATAAGAATAAATATATATTAACAACATTCTAAAAACTAATGCATTTAAAACTAATGCAATACACTATATTTATCATTTACCCATTCATAAAGAACCAAATATGATAACATTATTTTATTCATAAATTTATAAAGATTCAGTAAATTATTAAAATATGAAAACCAACTTTAAGGAAATCCTTATTAGTTACCGCTTTAGTAAGTTTAAAACAATTGGTAAATAGCCAATGTTACAGTTATTAAATTATGAAAATATACACAGTTAATGTGCGTTGTGGCGCAGTGGATATCAGCTCAGAACGAGAAATCGGGGAACCGAGTTCGAATTCCAGTTGAATTCCTTGCATTCACTTACTTACTTGGGAAAGGTATTAATCCGTCTCTTCCCTCCAGTTATGGGTTAAATAATAGGACAGATTGGGTTCTATAGCCTTGGTTGGCAACCAGTCTACCGCAGAAAGCAATGGCAACCTACAGCGGGATAATGTTCTTCCCAGTCAGTCATGTCTCTTTCAAGACATGATCGCCCAAAGTGTGTATCGCGCATAGCACTTAACTGACTAATACAGTTACTAAATTATTTATCATTTTAGAAAGTTCGAATCGATTGGCAATACGCTAATATTTTACCAACAATTTCAATAAACAATATTATAATCAATAAAATAATAGCGGTGTCAATAGAAACTCTGTTCACACTTCTTTTGCAGGCACGAAGGCCCATGTTTGCTAGACTTTCACTAGATATACATATACTTTCTAACTTGTTAAACTCAGAGTCTCTTTCGTTCGTGCGTATGTGTGATCACAAAAACATCAATAAACCCAGTCCGATGAAGTCCTTATGTATGAAATGCGTCACAAAAGCTTTTTAAAATTTGTCATGAATCTTTTCTTTCAAAACTGTTCTTGACATATAAAAAATTATATTAAAAAATTTATATATCCTATTATATCCTATTATATATTAAATAAAAATGAAATGTAATACCACTATAATACGCACACTCACACACACACACATATATGTGTCTATATATATATATATATATGTTTGTGTGTGTGTGTGTGTGTGTGCATATTAGACACACACAAAAACATATATATATGTTTCTCTATATATATATTATATTATATATATATATTATATTATATATAGACATATATATGTTTGTGTGTGTGTGTGTGTGTGTGTGTGTGTGTGTGTGTGTATGTGTGTGTGTGTGTCTGTGCGTATTATATTGGTATTACATTTCATTTTTATTTAATATTATTTTATTAATGCTTAACCAATACAAAGTCCAAGATTGATTGATTGATTGATTGATTCGTTTTCTACGGTTTATTAACCCATTACTGGTTATTTAAAGCCATAATTTAAAAAAAAATTTTTTTAAAGACATTTGTTTAGAAATAATAATAATTTAGTGATTACTGTTTAGGAGAAGAGGTGGATTAATTCCTTTCCTGCCCTTAACTGAATATAACGAACCTAACGGAATGTAGAACTCGGCTCTCCGATTAACAATTCCGAGCCGATATCCATTAGATAATTTACACACCCAGCGGTTACTCATCTGGATACTGAACAATGCTCGAGGACCATTCAAGATAGAGAAATGATGTTGTTGTATGAGCATAAGAAGAGGAGGAAGTTATGCAGGAAAGATAACGATTAGCCGTAGAATAGAAGAGCTAAAGATTGTAGTGATCGAGGAAGCATCTTCTCGGGAGTATGATCCATAAAGTTGCGGTTTTGGGAAAGAATCTGTCTGAATGAAACTTCTTTCTTACTAATGGAATAAGAAGGAGATGAAAATTCCTTTGTCCCACTGTACGTGGAATTGCATTTCTTACTTGTAAAGGTCTGAGCTATTGGAACAAAAGAATGTAGTTCGTTAGAACAATAGGCAATTTAAATAGCGATAGTGTAGCGAGAGGTTTACGTCTTTTGTCTATAGCAAAGATGTTGTAGGGTGGAAAATGATTCATCACCGACAAGCCCGCATAGACGCTTTTGAAATCTATCAAGACTGACAAGTTAGGGCAGCTTCAGCCCAATATGGCTGTAATACTCCATCCCAATCTATACATTAAAATATATTTCCTATATTATTTATGTTTGGCTATCGGAAATATTATTATTATTCAAAATAATCCACTTAGGAATGTACAAAAGGATACATTGTTTCATGCCTACCGTAGAACAGCTCCACCAAGATGCTGCAACACGATATATGTTCATGTTTTCCGTGAGGTTTTCTCAACTGACTGTTTCTATATAAGTGAGAAAGAGCTGATAAATTGTTTGGTGAAAATCCTCATGGATGAGTTCTCGAACTTTTTCCAGATTGCATGTTAACCTACTGATGAATGGGTGCTCATCTTCTTGAGATAATCCCCGACTGTTGTGCTGTTCGTTCCTACTGAACCGACTAAATATTGTTACAGCAATAAAAACGGACATAACTGAAAAAAAAAAAAAAAAAAAAAAGTGTGAGAGGCCGTGAACGTTTTGTTTAAAGTGTATATTTATTGTTGTTATACATGTTATGATACATTTAGTATCCATAATGTTATTTGTGACGCTACACGTGTTTCAAGTCTAAAGTTGACTCTCTTCAGACGAATAAACTTGTGACTTTACGTATCGAGTTCCTTTTGTTTCTGAGGGCCAAGGTGTTGTTTATAAGTAAGTAAGTAAATAAATCAGTAAATGAAATAAATCAAATGTTGGCCACCCGGTTGAAATGTTTGTGGAATTGTCACATCGGCACGTGTATAAATGGATAAACAGATGAATAAATAAATAAATAAAGTGCTGGCCACCAACTTGAAATGATTTTGGGGAGTGGTT
>JBBBDQ010000499.1:7992500-8175000 GCA_037127315.1 Ascarosepion bandense
TATATATAGTGTGTGTGTGTGCGTGTGTGTGTGTGTTTTGTTAAGCTTAACAAATAAGGTGCCTGTTTCATTTTTGTTTTGCTGTGTATTAAACACTTTTAACTTATCCTTCTATAACAAGATATACCCTAATTATAATTCGTCAGTACATAAAACACTTAATGAATCCAATAAATACTTTAGATTTTTCATTTGCTATAACAAGTTTAAAATAACTAACTTAATTAATACCAATAACTGTGGATTTAAAAAAAAACGTTCGGTAAAACAATGTTGTTTCTGAATTCTCATGAATTTTAGGAGGTTGTATTTCTAATATCAATAACTAATAATAAAAAAAACAACTAGTGTAATTCATACATTGGTCAGACATACATTGCACTCTTTCGTAGGGTGACTTGACACTTGTCTAAACCTACCGCGATGCAGGCACATATCAATCATTCTGTCACAAAACCTTAAACTACTATATACCACTCGCTGCAAAGAAAAACTCAAAATATTCTAAGCTATTATTATACAAGAATAACAATCTGCATTAATTAATAACATTTCTTTCACCACAGATGATAAAATCTGTATAAAATCTGTAATATACGTATGAAATATATATAATATACTTATAAAATAATAAGAATACGCATAAATATTTGATATGTTCTTTCCGGTACATTTGGGAAGCCGTTTTGCACATGACGTCATTTATAAGATATGATTATTTCTGAATTAATTTGAATTCTAGCATTCTAAAAACGAATGCCATGATGTAGTCAATAAACTCTTGTCTACCATACCGACAGTACCCAGTTCTTTATAAAGACTGAGATGGTTGAATATACTTGAACAGAAACGGAACTAAGAATGAACTTTGGATCGTTTATCCGTAATTGCGATCTTATTCCAAAATTGTAAAAAAACAAAAAAACAAAAAACAAAAAAAAAAACAAAAACAAAAACAAAAACAAAAACAAAAAACAAAAAACAAAACAAAAAAACAAAACCCAAAATACTAAGCAAAACGAAAAGGACCTAGTCGATCGAATTAATATTATTTTAAATGAATTCTTGCTGACTACATACGACAGTAAATCTGTATTAAAAGGCAAATCGAGATAAAAGAGTTCCATAGAAATTGCCTTTATATCTTTTTGTATACGTTTTTTTGGTTTTCACGTACAGCAGGACGCATTCAAGGAGTATGAATATTCTCCAAATGTTTGGGATCAAACAATTTTGACAATACATTTCAGTCATTATTAAGATCAAACGACAACAAAAATTTAATATTTAATAGTCTTTACATTTTCAGTTTTTAATTTCGGTAACTTCGTCTTTCTCTATTAAAACAACATAATAAATGACTATTTACCCTGACCCCTCATTCACTGAAGCGAGTTGTGACACAAGTTCGGTTTTTAATGTGGGAAACCTAAGCGCATACGTTCGGACTACTGGTTAAATCTTACCCAGCACCCGAATACACGGTGCTTGTCTTAACGAGTCTAAGCTTGTCTTAGCTGGTCTTAATTGGTTTTTCTCCCCGCCAAAAGGCGATTAAGTATATATATATATATACTAGCAGTATAGCCCGGCGTTGCTCGGGTGTAATGAAAGCTTTAAAACTAATCCATGGTCCTGGAGCTCAGACTCTTTGGACGTTGGCACGAAAGACTAAAAAGCAATAGTTGTTTCCAGTTAAAGCGAAACCGTAGACTGAAAGAAAAATGAATGGATGTAAAGCAAAATTTTGATTTCCTGGTATATATATATATATATATATTATCGATTTTCTGCACTATTGTAAGAACTACAACCTTGAAAGTTCTGAATATCGTTTCTTATGTCTTTGTCTGTGAGTGCATCAAATTTGATTAAAATTGGTCCACTCCTTCTATAACCCGATTTTTTTTATTATCGATTTTCGATATTTATCCGAGGTACCTCGACACAAAACCTAGCTAAGAACACTCGCAGACGCTTATAATACAACTGTGTAAATTTTCAAGAAAATCAGTTCAGCCGTTTCAGAGTCTATAAGTAACACACACACACACACACACACACACACACACACACACACACACACACACACACACACACACAGTTCCATTTATAAATAAGTTTAGATATGTAAAAAATGACATAATACATGAATTGACATACAAGCAAAAGTCTTCATTGAACTAAATGTGTCAGGGCCAAATTGAAAGGATCGCATTTAGCTTAGAGATACTTGTTTATTTATTTATTTTTTTTTCTTTTCAAAAGGATTTAAAGAATCTGAATTTTTTTTTCGGGATTTGTATAGTGTATGCGTATTGTTGACGTATGCTAGCAGAAATAACAGAGCAGAGACGGGGTGAGTTCGTTCTTTAGTGGGAATAAATTTGGTCCGTTTCATTTCTATCGCGACAACATTTATTTCATGGAAAACATTTTCGAAAAAAAAACTGTCAATTTTATTTGAAAAAAAAAAAAATGCTTTATGCTTTTATGCTTTTGGTAAAATGTCCTGGCATGTGACCAGATATCGTTTTATTATATGTCGAATCGGGCCATCACAAAAATTAGCTGAGTCATACCAAAATAATGTGGACCTGTTAGTGCAAATGTTTCAACTTTTGTTTATTTATTTATTAAAGTGTTATTTTGCGTCTGTAATTTTTTTTTTTAAGGGATGTTCATAGATTCGGTAAGGGGACAGCAAACTTGGTAAACAGTTAAGCTAAGCGTAGGATGCAGGACATTTTAAAACGTGAATGATTGCAAATACATAATGAGTTTCGGCGATTAAAAATTCCGGCCAATAGATTCATTTTTTTTATTGATCAGTGACCCACCTGCCAAGGGCGTCACTCTGAATCGCGGTATGAAACAGTGAGCATATGCACAACAATAGGGCAATAAGTGCATTTTTTAATCTATAAATAGACTGGAACTGATTTTGGTACGCTTTAAGTACAATCATATAATTTACACATTAAAAGTTTCTTCATGCTTCTTGCTTTTTTATTGTTAAATTGGAAACACCTTCAGCGAAATATATTGCGTAACCTGCTGGGAAAATTGTTATTTTATGAATAAAGACGGTTATTTGACCCGCGTTTTCGACTCTACAATGTTTTGGGGCATGAATAATCTTCTTTTATGTGGCCTGTTCTTTCAGGATGTCGGTGATTTTAACTCACCACAAATTCATGCTCTTTGTAGCTCTAAACGTTTGTTCTTTTGGCATCTTTCCAAATCCTTGCACTGTCATCCATTTGTATAAACTCGATAGGTTATTCACTGTCTTGAATGAAACTTAAGTAATTTGCTAAAGTTTCCATCAAATAACTAATCAATAAATAATAATAAACAGTTCGAATTCCAGTTGGGTTTGTTGCATTCACTTGCACGCAAATATCCTTGGGAACGGTACTAATTCATCTCTCCTCCCAGCTATGGATTAAATAGCAGGACACACTGGGTTCTGTAGCCTTACTTGATGAGCAATCCACTGAAGAAAGAAACGGCAACCTACTGTGGGAACGTCTTCTACCTAGTCAGTCATGAATCGAAGAGACATGATCGGCCAAGTGTATATCACGTGTGACACTTGACTGACTGACTGACTGACTAAATAATAAACATTATAATTCTCCTCGTTCATTCGTTCCCTATTTAGTTATCATGTACGTTACGCCCTGGCATTACCTTAGACGTTACCTGTTTGATTGCAAGGATAGATAGAAGAAAATATATTTTTAAGGCGCTACTTAGTTTTAGGGAAAAGAAAGAAAGGGAAGATAGGGGAGGTGATAACACTCCCATGTGTTTAATCTCTGCTTTAGTGAAATAGAAAACCTTGTTAAGTTTTAATCTTTTTTATTTGTATCCTTTTACTTTTTTAAATTATAGCCTCCTTCACATTTATAATTGCTACTGTAATGTTTTATTAAAGTTGTTAAACTAAAATATTTATGAAATCACCATTAGAATTTCTATGATTATAAAATACTCATAGAACTCTCAAGTTTATTTAATGATTTACTTAAGAATTTAGATTAATCAGAAAATTAGAATAGAAAAACCATGAAATTTTTCCAGGTATTTATATTAAAAGAAATGATTTTAGCCTAAGCAAGGCAATAAAGCCTCTAAGACACAAGAGGTTAATAGGAGTTTCAGAATATGAGAAAAATACTATTAAGGATCGAGAAAAATAAAATAACAAGAATGAAGAAGACAAAAGATTACGATAAAATAATATTCGATTTGACTGAATGAAATTCATTAATAAAAATTGGAGAAAATCACGGTGTCATAAAGTGCATTCGTATTCTATAATTTCTCTTCCGGGTTTGGATTTTGGAAGACAATTCTACGATTGTCGAAAATAACATCGACAGAGCATGTGAGATATAAGGACATTTTAAGGAGACTAGGAACTCTATAAAAAATCTGCTGCTAAAAAAAAAAAAAAAAAAAAAAAAAAAAAGAGACAGTAAAAGTTTCACTGAGTAATAAGGACGGCGGAAAGTGTGACGCCTAAGTGAGTAGTCGGATTGAAATAACGAAAGATGCCTTTCATAAAGTGAGCAAGGTATTAAGCGACTGAAAAATATCATTAGAAACAAAGATCAATTAAGTCAAATAACTGTGCTGTGAGTGAGATTCAAACTCAACTGTCAGATAACGTTGGAGTGAAATTCATCCCTGTTGCCGTAAATTCCACAAATTAATCATCATCATCATCATCATCATCTATCCTCCGACCAGGCATGATTTTGGGGTCGTAGCGCTGCTGAGCACATCACCAGCCCTTTCAGTATGACTCGGTTGCGTACCAATGTCTGAGTTTCTGTGCATGATCTTCTACTACACTCACGTACATTCTCAGCTCATTCCCACTCCTTCTGTCTATCGCTTCTTCTTTTGCTCAGGCACATTTGCCTTTGTTGAACACCCACAGAGTCCAACACCAGAGTAAACAATAATCCTTGGATACAATCTTCTATATAGCATTGAATACTGGACAATTTCCTCACAGGTTAAGTAACAACATGAAGTGATAGAGATGTGACCCAATTGACAGTTCGAATTCCAGTCGGGTTTGTTACATTCACTTACACGCAAATATCCTTAGGAGATTCATCTCTCCGTTGTATCTATGGGTTGAATATCAGGGTAGACTGAGTTCTGTAGCCTTGCTTGGCGAGCAATCTAACGTAGAAAAAAAAGGCAGCCTACTGAAGCTGAGAATACAATGCACAGAACACGTGAGCAACAAGGAAGTTTTTTTTAAAAAAGAGTAACTAAAAATAAACAGCTAGTAACAATCAGAAAATGATAGCTGAAAGTTTGAGATACATACTGAGAAAGAAGGCTTAGAAAATTTTACACAGCGCACATTGAAAGCAAGAGAGATTGGCCGAAAGCAGCGTCAAAAATGGGTAACTTAGTGTAGAAACTGTTCAAATGATTTTTCATTCTGCGAACTTTCGGCTAATCTGTTAACCATTTTCAATATTTTTTGTTGTACTATTGTAAATGGTAGTTAAGTGCTTTTGTAGACAGCCCATGTGTTGCTGAAATGTAGACATAACCTGGCAGTATTCTGGAATAAATGTATGTTTACCTTTTAGCAACTTATACACCGTTTGCAATTGTAATATAACAATCTGGCCCCACCCGAGGAAGGCTGATGCAAGCGAGGGTATTTCCGGTCGTTGAAAGGAACGGATGTCGTTTGACCTTATTTCCGGCAGCAGCGGAAATAACTACAGAGGCAAACAGAACAGGTGTCTCTGAGAATTACGTGGGCGTGCGTGGGCGAGGCAAAACCGGAAGAAAAAGTCCCGGTTCTGGAAGATTATAAAAAGACCTCGGCACACGGATTCGCCAGTAGAGGAGCAACAGAGATCGGCCGGTGAAGAGAGAGACACAACAGATAAGACTACACTCCCGTCAACCCATTAGAAGCGCGCTCTCTCAATTCTCTGTTCCCTATGCTACACGGTTCATCGTCATTAATGAAAATATAACTTTATATTTTTATATATATGCGTGTTTGTTGTTTTGTCGTCATACGGCGATATATAACAGCAATAACTGACATCACAGGTACAAAATATCATAATAATCAATAGATACTTCATATCAGTCAATACATGAACACCTGATGATGACATACGGGTACTTGATCGAAACGTTGTGTCTATAATAACATCTAGATCATCCAAGATGAGAATAATGGTTCGAAATACTACAAATGAAAATAGTGAAACGAGATACTTAAACCATTTGGAATAGTACAATAAAAATCTTGAAAATGGTTAATCGGTTAACTGAAAGCGCTCGATACAAACAATCATTTGGACAATTTCTAGGCAGAGAGGAGAAAGAGACGTGAGGTAACAAAAATAACACTGCCTCGGAAACTACAGCAACTTTAGAAACACAGTACTCATGGGATGGACTTCACAAAACACCGTGTCTTGCCAACTGCTGGTTTTTCCGTTGCTTTTATTGACGTGAGACACCTTACAAAGACCCAAATCTTGATCAGTTGCAAAGAGGCCAGTATCTAGATTAGTAAGCTGTCCCACTGCTAAAGTGATAAAAAAACAAAAAAGAACAAAACAAAGCGGATGTAACTGGCCACTTTTACATCTGTACTGACATGAGTTCGTTACAGGAGCATGAGAGTCACGTGTATTTCCACACCGCTACATTCACTCATTGTACATATACACACGCGACAATGACGTAATAATCTTGCTTTCCCGCTTTTTTATGGGATGTATATATAGTAGACACGTGGTACACCCACAGATAGTTGGCAGCAGTTCACGAGCGACACCAAGCAAAGCAGTTCACAGCTGCCCGCAATAGCAGCATGCTATCGCGGGGTTCGCGTTCTTCAATATCAAGCAATTCTCTCACACACCTGCACTAATTGCAAGATGCAAGTAGATGCCTTTTATTTCTTTAAATAGCACGTGTACAAATTACTACAGTTGACACAAGAATCTTCACACGCATAAAATGTAAAACATTAAGACCAACTCACTTTCTCTTACTAAATCATTCTTCTGAACTCTACATATTTTCACCAATCTTCTATCAATATTATTCCTCAGCCAAATTACCTATGATATTGATAAATCTTCCAGCGACAAAGAACATTACAACTTACCTCAAAAGCTTTGACACAATCTTATGCAGAAAATAAATGACATTTTAATCAGACACTTTCAACGTCTGTACTAAGTATGTATTTCTTGTTATTGTTAATGCACTTTATATAATTACAATTAATGTTTTGACCATTTCATTCAATTTTCCATTAGCTAATTTAATGACTGATTTCAACCGTATAAAATAATTGTTGGTATGCAGTAATTTAGTTAGGAAGTTCTTGGGAAATGGCCTTGGGCCATGTGAAATTCAAACCTAAATTAACCTTGCATAAGAGGCCCTATCAAGCATAACAGGACAAAAATAATCTGAGAAAAAAACGATAATAGTAACGATAATAATAACAAAGATGGCAAAATAAACAAGTGTCCATAAATATATTAACGTTAAGTAAATAGCCAGTTACACAAGATATTTATGTGTGTGGTTGGTAGTTTATCGAATTAATAAAAGTTATAATAATAATTATAATAATAAGGATTATTCCATTATTAAAATGAACAAGGAAGTTTCATGTGCTTGTATATTTGTGTAGGTGTGGATAGCCCTTGGTAAATGAACTTTGTTAGAATTTGTTCAGACAAAATATTTTATAATAAATATATTTTCTTCATTTATTTGTGTTTAGTCCATAGAATTATTTGAGCAAAGATAAAGTGGCAAGATTTGTAATTTGGTGAATTTATTTATTGCACATAAGTCTAAATGTCTGCTGAGTCATATCTGTCTTGTGGTGGTGGGGTCACGTATTTTTTGGCGTTGAATTGTCATTGTTTTTTGTTTGGTTTGTCCGATATAATCTTCGCCACACCCTTTACATTTAATAATATATGTTAGTTTTTTTTTAATGGACAGATGATATGATTTTTTTTCCTCTACAAAAGTTTGTCCTAATTTAAATTTATGTATTGTATCTTAAATGAGGTTAATACAAGTCCCGAAGTTTGAGCGACCACATTTTTCAACAGTTGTCGAGTTTTTGATGGGTAATATGGTACTGGTGATTTTTTGTTTTTAAGGAGTTTGGTAGCCTTTTATTTTTATTATTTCATGTATTTCCAATGTTTTTAAATTTTTTCAGTATTGGGTTGTTGTTGCGAAAACTTGAATGTGCGTTGTGGTGCAGTGGATATCGGCTCGGAACAAGAAATCGGGGAGCCAAGTTCGAATTCCAGTTGAATCCATTGCATTCACTTACACACAAACACCCTTGGGAAAGGTATTAATCCGTCTCTTCCCTCCAGTTATGGGTTAAATAGCAGGACAGATTGGGTTCTGTAGCCTTGGCTGGCAACCAGTATATCGCTGAAGGTAATGTCATCTTACTGCTAAAAAAAATCTTCTGCCCAATTGGTCTTGTTTTGAACGCGTGTATAACATATGGCATTTAACTGAAGCCTATTTGAGTGTTTGTTTGATTGATTTTGTTTAGCGGCATATCAACCACTCGGGATTTTTTGATGGCACAATCTAAATCTTTTGTACATAAATTTATGCTTTCAACTACAGATATTTGGTATATAATTTTATACATTCAGGATAAAGTTATGTTTTTTAAATATAAAGTTTGTAAATCATTAAATGTATTGTTGGTAATTTTGGTAGAAAACTGTTTCGTTAATATTTTTAGTGTTGCATTGATAGTATTTTTTTTTATATAAAATGTACTGTTGTTCATTTTAGTATAAAAATGAATTGTTGATTTTTGTTTGCGAGTTCACTTTTTTGTTTCCGCAGTTCTTGAATATCTATTTCTGTTGCTTTGGTACGTTCGATTCCATTATCTACTAATAACGATGGATACTGTCTTTTGAGCAGAATTTCTCTTAATTCTTGAAGTTTCTTTTTCATCAAAATCCATCTTGCACATTTATAAATCTACCATTCATCCATGCAATGAATACCGTTGCCATATCTGGACGGTTGCTTCTGCTATTCATGTCGGGATTCTCGACAAAATCCAAAGGAAGATCAGCAACCTAATCGATCCAATTTAGCAGCTCGACTTCAGTCACTTTCTCACCGACGGGATGTAGCTTCCTTCTATCTTTTCTACAAATATTTTCACGGCTTCTGCTCTGACGAACTTCGTTGCTTGGAACGACAAATCGGGGAGCCGAGTTCGAATTCCAATTGAATTCCTTGCATTCACTTACGCACAAATACTCCTGGGAAAGGTGTTATTCCGTTTCTTTCCTTCAGGTATGGGTCAAATAATAGGACAGCGATATATATAGTGTATCGAGGCAGTAGATAATTTTCTAAACCTATACTGTTAAATATAACAGACAATGAATGTCTATAATGTTTAATCATGAGCTGTTCTAAACATCGTATTTTGGCTTTAATTTCTGGTGAAAATAAAGACAAAAATTGTCCAACATTTGGATATTTTTTTTATTATGCTGGTTCTAAGCTTTCGGCCAACATGAGCCATCTTCAGAGATGTTACAAGGACGTTAACATAAAGATGATTTTAATTTGTTTTGACATAAATAATAATATATAATAATTAACATACACGCACACACGCACACGCACACACACACACAGAAACACACACACACACACAAACACACACATACACACATATATAATTATTTAGTTTTTGGTCATAATTAAATTAGACCTGTACACAGTTGTATTAAGAAGTGCACAATACAATTATATTGTAGAACTTTTGAATATTTTTAATTTGTAAACGAAATTTTTTACCTTTTTGGTGTCTTCAGGCGATTTATAATAACATTATTATAAATCACCTGAAGACACCAAAAGGTAGAAAGCTGGGTTGCGTAATAACTATTTTGCAAATGAAATATATATATAAGCCATCCACATACAAAAATGTTTCACAGCACATCAGTGTGGATAGACATGTGCTTGCTTTCAGCCGGGATCGAAACTCGACCTATTTGGTATCAGTCGAAATGCCTACTCGCTAAACTATCGGCGAATGGCTGAGAGAGGTGGAAAGTTTAGTTTGTTATATATATGCGGTGTATACACACGCCAACTCAATTCATTACTGAAGAGTAATGCGTAAATCGCAGAAGTGCTAACTGTTTTTAAATTTTTCCTCTCTGGAGAGCTCAATCGTAATGAGAGCATAATTTATTAGTCCATTAACATACAAGACTGTTTCGGTGTATCAGAGCTTATCAGTGTGGCTAGACATCCACTTGCTTCCAGTCAGGATTAATATATAGGGATGTCAAAGATAGTATGAAGCAAAAACTTCTGCATTCCAGTGGCAAACTTTTACTTATATTAATTCTCTATTTACAGAGTGTATCAAAAATACTTCTACAAACTTTGTTGGCGGGTCCCTCACACCAAAACAAAGTAAAATGTCTATATAACTTTTTTCATGTGGCCCTAAATATACAAAGGATTGAGGTCGGGGAAACGTGCAGGCAATGGAACCAGTCCTCTCCTACCAATCCATTTTCATGGTAGATGTCAACGAATGCATCGTACACAATATGCTTTGAATATACTGGAGCCATGAACTACATGCGTCTTCGTATTAGCAAGTATACATCATCTAACAGGTCTGGAAGTGTATTCAAAATAAAGTTCCTAAAATCAGTTTCTGCAAAACGCGCTGGGTGAACATATTGACATACCAGATAGTCACGTACAATTCCAGCCCACACATTAATCGTAAATTGATGGTGGTGTTTAGCCTGTATTGTAGCATGGGAATCCCGATTCGATCACAAATGTTGGCTGTGTAAATTTGTTATTCCATTTCTTCCAAATGTTGTCTCATTCGTAAACAAGACAAAAGAGATAAACAACGCATCAGCAGTTTGGGCAATAACCCACCGGCAAAGGTTCTCACGTTGTAAGTGATCAGAGGGCGGAAAACCCTGAACACATTGCAAATGATACGAACACAGGAGCTTCACTTGAAGCACCATTCATGTGGTACTATGTGATGTACGATATCCTAGGCCGATTTGACCACTATCTGGATCGTCTCTGACAACCTGTAGAATGTGTTCTTCGTGGTCAGACGTAAAAACGGATTTCGGTCTTCCTCCATTCATACGTTGTGGTACCACAGATCCTGTCTCAGCAATCCAATGGTAAACAATGGCAAAGGTTGGATGAATCGGCTGCATTCGATCTGGAATCACTGTCTGAAACACACACGCTGCCTCGCGTCATATGTTTATCTGGACTTTTGTACAAGTATTTTTGATACAATATATATATATATATATATATATATATATATATATATATATATATATATGCTGGCTTGGAAAAGTATTGTTTCTATTAGGAAAGGTGATATTTGGAAAAACACCGAGGCATAGATTTTGATAATACTGGATGGTGACGCCCTCAAAAATTTTTCTTTTGAACAAATTATTTTCTCTTTTGATGAATATGGAATTTTTTTAGGTCGAAATTGATGTCAAATTTATTTCTGTGTATGACAAGTACATTTGCTAAATTATTTTTTATGATGTCTCTTCTCTATTCATAGATACGTGTTTTGTAGTTTTCTGCATATTTTTCCAATGTACTGTGAGTAACAGTTTTGGCAACTTATTTGATATATATGGGCGTTCTTTTTTCTATTATCCAACAATTTTTGTTTATTTAAAATCAAATTCATTTCAACTCTTTGCCCTGATAAAATTTGTTACAAAACAAGATGCGTAGGCGAGAAAAATACAGTTTTCACCTTGTCTTCTTTATTTAATCATACTGTTCTTTTTCTCAGATTATAAATGAGTATACTTTTGCATATATATATATATATATATATATATATATATATATATATGCAAAGTATATTCATACATATATAAATATATATATACATATAGGTAAAGTATATATATATATATATAAGATGAAGTAGAAGAATATCGCTTACGCTTAACAAAATACGTCGTCGACCGGTAAATTACTAGAGGCTAACGTGCTCAAAGCAAGCATAATTTTGTAAATAAAGTGCTCAATATAAAAAATTGAAAGCTATATAAAGGCTTGGCACAAATAATATAATCTTTGATGCAAGAAATCAAGCAAGGACGTTTTCTGCGTTGCTGACACGGAAAAATGTGATTCTTATCCTTTCAAAATATTATAGGAAAATAGCTTTTTTCACTTGGCTAATTTTAAAAGTTTGAGTATATATTTTTTAATCCAACGTGTTAATTCGTATCTAGGATTAAGTGACCCGAATGGTACTTCGCGTTCTATTTGCAGATGACTTGCAAAAGAGTATTGCATGAATTTCCATAATATCGCATAGAGAAGACATGAGGAGAGTTTTGCGTGGGAACCTTCTTAACAGACAAATAAATGATGTAAAAAAATGGCTGATGCGCAAAACGAGTGAAAATGTATTTGAAAACAATACAACATATTTGATCTTTTCACTCGATCTTTTTATATTTGTTCGTTTTCACAGTAGCATTATTATTTCTTTTGTGCACATTTACAATAAACTTTGCACGCGTAACCAAACAGAAGAAACTTCTTTAAAACATCGCCTTTCTTTCACTCTTAGAAAGGCGATTAAAGTTACTGGCATATAGGGGGTTATATATATATATATATATATATATATATATATATATATATATATATATATATATATATATATATATATATATGTATATATATATATATATATATATATATATATATATATATGTATATATATATGTATATATATATATGTATATATATATATGTATATATATATGTATATATATATGTATATATATGTATATATATATATATGTATATATATATATATATATATATATATATATATATATATATATATATATATATATATATATATATATATATGTATATATATATATATGTATGTATATATATATATATATATATATATAGAGAGAGAGAGAGAGAGAGGACAATAAAAAAATAACAGGATTCAGGTTAGTTTGACTTCCGCGGCCCGTCGGTAAGGATCAAAGTGTAGTTCGCCGGCCGGGAAGTAATGACCAGCTTTTACAAGCAGGACCAGCTAAGACCAGTTTTGTACCCAGTTACCGTATAACGGGGGGCTGGGTAATCTTTGACCAATGGCATGAGCGTGTGCGCTCAGGTTCCTCACGTTGAAAACTCGCTCCAGTGGGTAGGGGTAAGGTAAATATGAAGTGTAGTATCTGTTCAGCTTCGTACCTAGTTACTGCGTAAGCGGGGGCTGAGTAATCTTTGACCAGTGGCCTGAGCGTACGCATGAATAAGAGCTCCATAAGGAAGAAGTACGAGAGAAGAAACTATTAGCATAGAACTTAATTTTTTACCCACATGTAATCGTAAAATATTTATCGTTGAAACAGCTAAATATAACTTCTACTCTAAGAGTTCCTTTTCCCGCACATCCCGTCTGTAGAACTCCCGTTTATTTGCTTCTCTGATAGCTACAATTTCCAAAAGTTTAAATGCAATGTCAATTGCTATTTTATATCTCTTTGAACCCCATCTATCGCTTATCCATTTTTAGACACCTTCTGTACCTTGTTCTTTTTTTTGTTCACTATAACCTACTATATATATATATATTCTCTAAATCTTCGGGGAATTCGACCACGTAAAATGTTCAGCTTGCACCGTTTCCTTTTCAAGTAGAAATTTCTTCTAACAATCGCTAGATCGCGTTGTCAGAAGCTTTTTTCTATGTGTCGTGTCTCTTCAGGGTCATGGCTATTATGTTTCCCTCAAACTTCTCCTTTATAGCGTTTAGCAAATTTGAACTTTTTACTATCTCTTCTACTAATGCCTGTCTTGTCAGCTACTGACATAAGCTCTTTAGGTAGGTTATGCGTTGTTTTTCTTTGTCTCTCTTGCTTTCATTATGTCTTGCGAGTGCAAATTTTTATACCCTCTTTCTTCATCATGGACCTTGAAAATTGTTATGGTGCCCTATTTTATAGGAATGGACTCTTCCTCCTTCAGTAAATACTAACCGGAGTGACTTTCGGGGAGGCAATCAGGATGCAGCTGGAGGCAATTGTGAGACAGTCGTGAAGCAATCGTGACGCAGCGTAACTATACCGTTTGAACTTACACTTATTTGCTGATTACTAGCACTTTTACTTTGCATATATGTTCTGTTATTCTAATACACTGTTTAAACCTTCCTTCTTGTTTCCGTGTCTTTCTCCCTGGCCCAAACTGGCTACAACAACTTGGCAACGAAGATTTCGCCACAACAGAAATGTCAACTCTTTCTGCTGTTAAGCATAAGTGTTCTTTTTGTTTTTATTTTCTTTAAACCTTCGTCGCTGCTCACACGTTCGGTCCATGGTACCTCAGTATCCATACCATATTTCTGCTGCTTCAAGACTCTTCTTCATCTGTGAAGAGTGAAAAAAAGAATATTTAAAAGATGACGTAAAAACTTTCTCTTTTTAGACCAGTTAAGCGGGGGCTTGGTAATCTTTGACCAATGGCCTGAGCCATTAAAGATAGAAAGTGGCTGATGGGTTTTTTTTTCTAATATTGCGTTGAACGCAACATAGGAACTACGCAGTGTAAAAAAAAAAGAAAGATTACTCGTAGGCATATTTAATAATTCTATCAAATCAACAAATAACTTTGCTCAAAATGAACTTTCCACGCACATATGTATGAAAAAGTACTTTTGTACCTACACACTTTCTTTCGTCCGTTTTTTTTATTCTTTTAATCACTAAAAACCGCCGCAAGTTATCTTAATCATGACTACAGCAATCTTTACACAAAAGTATGACTCACAAAGTAAGCACTATATGAAGTTCAAACTCTCCGAATTCTACTGTTGCCTCTTGAATGAAAATGGGAGCAGGTGGTCTTTCAATTCCCTCTTGCCCCACCTACAAAAATGAATAAGCGAGGGCGTTCTATTAAAAAGGATGGGGCATTTTCCCCGGATATAGAAAGATAGAATCAAAATATGGGGTGGGGATTGGGTGTTAGTCTTTTTCCATTTCGCTGCCTGTACAGCCTATGAACTTTCTAATTCAATAGAAATATTTCATTGTTTTTAATTACCTCGATTGGTAGGGGGGTAAAGGTTGTGCAAAGATACGCATCCACCCCCTACCCCGCACACACACAGAAAGGGAGAGAATGAGAGCTGGCCATTAAGAAGTAATTAAAATCTAATGTATGTATAAAGCCGAATAGGATGATCTTACTGATGTAATAATAATAATAATAATAATAATAATAATAATGATAACAGAATTATATATATATATATATATAGTGCTCGATACAAATGTAGAGCGTTATACTGTAATGGTTGTTACAATGTTTTTAAATTCATAGTATCACTACACAAAAAAATTCTCATGTTTCGAAGCCAGCCCATTATGTTTTGGCTTCATCCCCAGGTGATTTTTTTAGAAATGACTAAAAAAATTTCTAAAAAAAAATCACCTGAGGATGAAGCCAAAATATATGAATTTAAAAACGTTGTAACAACCATTACACTATATATATATATATATATATATATATATATATATATATATATTGTCTTCACCGCCATATTCAATTCATTTGCGTCAACCGATTATTCATTCTTGCGATCTTTGTAAAACGCTTTGATAGGGAAAAATTAGATTCAAGATTTCGGTGAAAACATTTTCACAAAAAGCTACTGATTTTTACGTAAAACGCAACGAAGTAATACCTTTTGAGTGGCAACAAGTTATATATATATATATATATATATATATATATATATATATATATATATATATACGCTCTCGCCCGCCGATTGAGCACTCTGGAGAAATGGTAGACTTAAAAAATAGTAGCTAATCAGTGTTATTTACGCATCGTTCATTCATTTATGTATTTGACTACTCTCGGCTACTGACGTGTGTTTACATTGTTATATAAAACGCTAAAATCTGCCTTCCTCCACAGAACGCCCATCGCTTAGACGTAGAATCGCCGATTGGTGTTAAATCGGTCAGGTTTCAATCCTGGCTAAAAGCAATCAGGTGTCTAACCGTACCGACAAGCTGTGAAACAGGACTGTTTGCGGATGACTATATATGTATGTATGTATGCAAATATTAAAAGCCACAAAAACTTTTGTCGATTAATTTTGATGATCAACTTTTCTAAATTACTAATCAAACTTCTCAGACAAGGGGAAATTTCCACCAGAAACTGGTACAAGCTATATATATATATATATATATATATATATATATATATATATATATATGTATGTGTGTGTGTGTATGTGTGACCTGTGCCAGGTATTAAGAACAAATTATAATATTAAAAACAAATATATTTAAGAGAAAAAATCAGTATATTAATAATAAAAAGTGTACACATGTGCACATTAGAAAATTGATTAGCCAAAACCGCCCACAGCGTCGAGAAACTGTTCAATGCAACTTCAAGTCAAATGGTTCTGTTGACCATCACTTTCAACACTTTCAACAAGTCCTTGTTATATTTGCGACTGCTTGTTGGTTTCTCCTTCGAGGAGGAATACGAGAGTTGGGAAGACACAGTTTTCGTTGTTAGCTGTCCTGCAACTTATCGGACAGTTATTTGTGGGTACTTCTCGAAGCATACGCCTTCTCCATCTATGTAGGGTTTGACCACCATATCTAACACTTTGTCCATATTTTTTAGTTATCATCCTCTTGCTGTTGAGTTTGAGTCACGGTTAGAGATTGAACCCACAATTACTATGAGACCAAATTCACGAATCAATGCTTTACCTCCTTAGATTATTATCCTTGGGATTAACCCTCTAGGGCCATTCGTATCATATTTGATACAGTATCACTAGATACAGTATCACTTGATACAGTGCTCACTAGAATGATCTTGAAAGAAATATTTTCCTGAAAAATTTCTTAAGAGAAATATTTTATAAATTTCAAATGAAAGCAGTACTGACTGCTCAGTCAATGAATACCAAATGTTTCCTTATAGGGAAATACCAAATGTTTCCTTATAGGGAAATACCAAATCAAATATGATACGAATGGCCCTATAGGGTTAAATAAAAGATTCAGTTCGAAATTCTTTGAACGTTAAGTAGATAGATAGACATATGAAAATAGTTGAAGCAGATAACAACCGAAATCTTGTGATCATAACAGCACCGATGAGACCTCGTGGAATGAAGTGGATGGCATAATATGACTCTCGTTATTCGCGACATACAGGATTATCGGAGTCGATGGGAAATTATCGTGGAACGTAATGGGTACCCATGGGTGTCTGCACAGTGACATCTGTCGTTTCTCTTATTTCACAGGTTAGTTGGAAGAACCTCCGGCTCCTTATGATTGGCGATCGTAATTTCATCCCCTGTATCTGACAGTAAGCTGACATATCAAAGATAAATTCTAATGTTTACATTTAGCGTATGCTACGTAATATTACTTTATGCAATCTTGCATTTATAATCTGCTATTAGTGTGCAAAAATTCCTGGCGAGCCTTACACACACACACACACACACACACACACACACACACACACACAATATATATATATATATATATATATATATATATATATATATAAAATATTTCAGATTCATTGCTTCCCCAGGATAAAGACTTGCACATATCCTTACCATTCAGCTTATTTAGCAATAGCTTACCTTGACTGGCTTGCTACTATGCAGCCCAGTACGCGGCTAGAATAGATTTAGTACGTGTTGTGACACATTCCTTTTTTCACCTTGATTAGACATATTTGAAATGTGTGCCACACTAGCACTTCTGTTGGCTCGTACTTCACAATGACCCTTTTACATCGGTAGGTTTTGTCTACCTCATCGGTGTTTGATGCATTCTATCCTCGTTGAAAACTACTTGGCAGTCACCGCATCTGAAAGTGAATATCCTACAAACCATACATTTTCAGAAATGCTTGTGATCTTCTATTAAAGTCACTCCTGGTTTATCGATGGTCGCTAATTTTTCTCTCCTTAGAAAACTGCCGATATATACTCACCATAATTGAACGTGACACCACATAAGCAACGCTATTTCGAAAATAAATATTCTAACCTATACTTCTGATCATAACAATTGGGCCTTCATCAAAGTTAATGAAACATTTCATTTTGACTATAACTTTAGCATTCATCATATTTTTGAAGCCAGCTCATCTGGCAGGCCAGCCGCCATTCATTTATCTTAATAAATCTTGGCTGTCCAATGCCTTGTCAGAAATTAGCGGTTTGTTTTCTTCTCTTTGAACACCTGCTATTACGTGCTCACTAGAATGATCTAACCTAATTTCTGACCATAACAATTAGGCCTTTATCAAAGTCACTCAAATCTTTTATCTTGATGATTTCAGCATTGAACCCATCAGAATGAATTAATCGAAGCCGCCTTACTTGTTAATTTTTCTCTGACCCTGACATACATTACTGTTGCATAATGCCATCCTTTGGATCCTCAATGTGTGTGTACGTATATGTGGTAATTTTCTAAGCGCAGCTTAGATGTGTGTTGTATACCTACCTATATACAGTAATAGTACGTTCCTATCCTTAAAAATACATGTACACTGTTGGAGTAAAGAGAGACCCAGACGAGGGTCCGCCCAAGAATAGAGTCACATCTGGGGTGAATAGACAAGAGCCCGATCCGGCCTTAAGCAGGGTCTACGGGATATTTTTGGCTGAGCTTAAGAGCTCGGAATCCCCACATTAATTAATCTTGTGTCGCATCCACTTTGAGTATCTGCCCTAATGGGGGTGGTGGTAAATACAAAGAATAGAGTGATTATACTGACTAGCAGTTCACTCGCAGTGTATCTACTTCACGCAGCGTGTATTTGTTGATATATACTATTATTGCCAACCTCCGTTTTGGTGATTACTCACGAAGTAACCTTTTAAGGTTGCAACAATGTGGCACAAGGCCGAGAATATAGGGCATCCAGTGCAATTAAATTTGAAATTATTTTTCCATTTATTTCTTTATGAGACTTATCTTTATTAATTTTTGTGCAAGTTATACTGTTTGATTGATTGATTTATTGATTGATTTTACGGTTTCAAAATTATGTAAACTAGTATTTAGATTATTTTAATTTGAAATTAATTTATATGTTATACATTCACATAACATGGGGTTATGAAGGTAATCGTTTTTTTTTATCTTTCTTTATAGTCATGTATGTTGGCTTGCGAAAGTAATAATTATTTCAGAAATTGAGATATTTGAAAAAAACCACGGCGCAGATTTATATTTTGTTAACATTCTGTTGTATCATCGAGGTGGATACGTTACACAGAGAAAGTGTGCTACGGTATTATTCAGCACAATATCCGGTGCTAAACGGATATGCACAGAATAGTGCAATAGTTACAATGATAGACAAGACAGAATTTACAACATAATCAGTCTGAATATTACTCAAATGACACCCGAATATTACTACGCGTGCTACTAAATAGACCATTTCAGATATGAACCAATCCATCATTGAGAGTGCTGCAGGGGTGTCAGCCACTCTACAACAGATTCTATAGTGGGACTCTCAAGAATTTTCCATCTAATTGAGTTACTTTCTCTTTTAATAAATGAATCACTCTTTAGACCAACGTTTTGATTGAATTTATATTCATAATAAATACATTTGATAAATTGTGTATAAGATCCCTTTTGTGTTCTTAAATATATTTTTTTAAATTGTGCAAGTTTCCCCAGTGTATTGCGAGGTGCAGTTATGGCAGTGTATTTTAGATATACCTTCTTCAGAATTATTACTGTTATAGGTATTTTGGGTTCTGGTTGTATTCATAATAACTTTGGATGTAGTAATTATTTTGATGCTGTTCATATTGGATAAATTGTTTTGGATAGTGGATGTTACGGCGTTGGTAGGTAGTATTATGTGTCTTTTTTATCTGGTTTATTGCCATTATTATTATTGTAAATAATGTTAATTATAACAAAGTCAAATCTGGAATAATTATAGGATTTGAAGCATGAAACTGATTGTCTGCATTCAGTGATGATTCCTATGTCCAAGGCATTAATATATATTTTCCTTAAAAAAATTAGCATCAGCCTGAAATTACTTAGTAGCAAGATTGAAAGGTAAGTAACCTATTCATAGATTGGATACTCATTTACTGTAATTTAAAGAGAAAACAAAATAACACACACACACACACACACACACACACACACACACACACACACACACACACACACACACAAACAAGAGATGTAAAATGTATTTTAAAAACTCTTTTAAACACTATTTTACGGTTGCATCAAGCCAATTCAACTAAAATACTTGAATTGGCTAGATGCAACCGTAAGTTCTACACTAACAGTTTCTTTACTCGAACTTCTCGCTTGTGGAACTCTCTTCCGGCTCTATGCTTTCCAGCCAACTTTTATCTTAAAAAAATTAAATGCTATGTCAATCGCTATCTACTTTCTTCTTGATTCCACTTCTTTTTTGTTCTCGATCCTTAATAATAATTTTTCTTTTTCATTTTTATTCTTTCACATTCAATAACTCTTTGTGTCTTAGTGGCTTTACTGCCTCGCTTGGGGTGAAATGGTTAAAAACACAAACTAATGATTACAGATATCTATCATTACTATTATTGCTACTGAATCATATACTATGAATACGTGAAGGAGCTTAAAATATATGTAAAGCTATTTATTTTTCTGGGTAACTGGGCCTCCAGAATGAGTCAGTTTATTTATTTATTTTTTTTGCTTACAAAATCGAAAAGCATTTTTTAAGAAAGTAGAAAAATACGGAACAGTTGAATTGAAAAATGACTCATGAGGTGAGAAGTTTGAATATAGAAAGAAGAAAAGCAAATATATTCCTCTCCGATGCGCTTGAATCTTAACGAACGACTTGATTTTTATGTTTTCATCATAAATCACATGACAACTGAATCATTCAATTTTCCATGAGGTATTTCAGGTATTTTCATGTTTTATTCAATTTTTCTCCTTTTTGAAAACGGTATATATTTTAACTACTTTCTCAAAATATATTTTAATAAGAGAGCATCAAAAGAAGAAGAAGAAGAAGAAGATTGATTAATTAATTCGTTTTCTACAGTTTATCAACTCTTTGCAAGTTTTTTAAAGCCAGAAAATATTTTAAAATTGTCCCTGAAGTCTCTATCATAGGTCCTACGCCTATTCTGATCTTCATCAATGATCTTCGTGATCTAATCAGTTCCCAAGTAGGCATTTATGCAGATGACGCTACAATTTACTCCCGTCCCAATTAAAAATCTGCCAAAATAAACCTGGCTGCTGCCCTTCAAAAGGGATTCCAATCTGTGATTGAATGGGGCAAAAAAAAATCACTCGTAAATATTAATGCTCCCAAAACGAAGCTGGTCTCCTTTAACCAGCAGAGAGAAACATTCTTCCCTACCATTAGAATGTATGGCACTAGCCTCCTAGAGAACACACACACACACACACACACACACACACACACACACACACACACACACACACACACACACACACACTAAAGCGGTGATTAAAATATCGCTTTGAATCACTTCTTATAATGAGTTCATTCAGCTGTAAAAGCTGACGTATGAGTGTGACTTAGTGTTAAATTTTGATTTATCTAACAAGTACCTGCTATGTTTAGTCTTTGCACACGTTCAGCAATAGTCGATAAATATCAATGGTTTCAATTTGTTTCGTGTGGATGAATTCAATGGCTTGAGTCTGATTCGTACGCACTTTCATGGCATACGTCATTGTGCCAGAATTCTGCTTAGCTGTTATCTATAATAAAAGAAGGAAATAAATAAGTAAATAAAATAAACAAAATGATTTCTTATTAGCAAAGCGTTTTCTTCTTTACTATCACACACTCTTAGTATCTACTTCTGACGTTGTGAGTCAACGTAATAAAATAGGAGGTATTACTTTTCGAACAAAATATTTTTCCTCTCTCCCTTCTTTTTCTTCTTCACATTCCGTTTAAACACTGGTCCCATTATGATCACGGAAGTTGAACAACGTCGAGCCACGTCAGTACTTTGATGTGAAAGGACAATATGAATAAAAACAAATACAAAATTACCTTAACTGACGTGTTTCGTCCACTAAGAGACTATCTCAAGGCAAAAGAAAGGGTTTTATTTTGTAACAGATATTTTTATACAAGAGCAAAAATGTTTGGTTTTTCAAAATTATTAAATTTAAGAAAGCTTATAAGTATTCATCAGGTTGGCCGAAATGTCTAGGCAAGTAATGGAGAACGTCAAGTGGCAATGTCTGATAAACGAAAGAAAGTAAATTATACTCTTGAATTAAAACTGACTCATTCTGGAGGCCCAATAACCCAGAAAAACAAGTAGCTATGCATTTTAATTTCAATCACCTATTCATAATAAATGATTCAGCAGCAATAATAATAATTATAATAGTAATACATATCTGTAATTATTGGCTTGTGTTTCTGATAATTTCACCCCAAGCAAGACAATAAAACCACTAAGATAAAAAGAGTTACTGAGTGTGAAAGAATAAGAAAAAAAGGATAAACATTTCTAAGGAACGAGAACAAAAAAGAAAGTGAAATCAAGAAGACAGTAGATAGTGACTGATATTGCATTTAAGTTTTCAAGATAAAAGTTGGCTGGAAAGCACAGAGCCGGAAGAGAGTTCCACAAGCGAGAAGTATGAGTAAAGAAACTGTTAGCATAGAACTTAAGGTTGCATCTAGCTAATTCAACTGTAAATTGGTGAGCACTTGTTGGCAATTTAGTACCACTCTTAAATTCATAAAATCAATGTACCATAACGGAAAGTTCACCAGAACAATTAGCATGAAAGTATCTATGGAAAAGGCGCATAGAAGTTAAATTGCAGCAGTGGCTGAAGCCGAGATGCCAGGTTAGGACAAATAACATTGCTAATTCTACTTTCGGCTTTATCAAGAATGTCTGGATATATAGCAGAAGTACTGGACCATATGTGACAGCAAAATTTTAAAGATGAACGACTGGTAGACTTATTTAAACTTATTTATAAATGGAACTTTGTCTGTGTGTGTGTCTGTGTATGTGTGTGTATGTGTGTGTGTGTGTATGTCCGTTACCTATAGACCCCGAAACGGCTGAACCGATTTTCTTAAAAAAATTGGAAAAGTTGTACTATAAGCGTCTGCGAGTGTTCTTAGCTAGGTTTTGTGTCGAGGTACCCCCGATAAATATCGAAAATCGATAATCGAAAAAATCGGGTTATAGAAGGAATGGTCCGATTTTAATCAAATTTGATACACTCATAGACAAAGACATAAGAAACGATATTCAGAAGTTTCAAGGTTTCAGTTCTTACAATAGTGCAGAAAATCGATAATATATATATAAAAGGCAAGATGTTTGTGTGTGTATGTCTATCTGCCTGTATGTCTGTATTTTTTTCAGCCCTTTTATTTTAGTTTTTGCTTCGGATGTGGCTCTAAGTAGGTATAATTGTAGTTCTTAGTCTCAGCCATGATATCATTTACTCAGAGGACTTATTTAGCCTTCAAAATTCAGTTTACGACGAAAAAACTTATTTGATATCAATACCAGGAAATCAAAATTTGACTTACAACCATTCATTTTTTTTCAGTCTACGGTTTCGCTTTAACTGGAAACAACTATTAGTCTTTCGTGCCAAAGAGTCTGAGCTCCAAGACCATGGATTATTATTAAAGCTTTCATTACATCCGAGCAACGCCGGGCTATACTGCTAGTAAATATTTAAAATACTTTTTTCGCAGTATATGTTGTTGTTCGCTTGTTTGTTTGTTATTTTTTTTTTTTTTCAATATTTACATTTCGAATGGTAATTTTTACGTTAATTGAGCTGAAATCAATATCTTTGAGTCATGCTTATTAAAACAAATTAAATATTAAATGAAAGCTACAACCAAAATATTGGATCGAGCAAGGGGTCACAAAATAAGATTGTGTGTATGCGGGATAAGACGGGAGGTATTAAATCAGATATTAAGTTTCAATGATTTCCGAGTCTCTCTATTTTTTTCATTGATCTTCTCATAAAATTAATATTTTTTAGAGATATATTATCCCATTGTAAACACATTATTTCGTTTTACGCCAACAATATTTCTACTTTTGGCTTGTATTTATTTTCTGCAAGGAGACTCATAGACTTTTCCACATGGAATCCTTTCTGTTAATTCACCTCAAAATAAAAAAAAATATATTTACTAAAATTCACACTAAACTCTCTTACTGCGAGCTCCTTCCATTGCATTCCGTTTTGGTTGAACTTACCGATGTTGGGTTGTACTTTCTAAATGTGGGCGACTCAAGTGTGCTGTTTCTAAGTATGGGGTCCATATTCCCGCTTACCTCGATAAATAACCCCTCCCTAAAAAAAAGCAAAACATTTTTTTTAAAATTGTAAAAAATCCTTGAGTACCTCGAATATCATTCGCAATTACGAAATGGAAATAACTCCCTGATTTTTGGCAATATTTTCATTCTGATAATTAAAGCTGTTGCGATAGCCAGCTAAACCAATTTTATTTTAAAATTTATAATTTCAAAAGAATGCCAAAAATTTAATAATTAATCAATCAAACCTAAATATAAAATTGATTATTTTTTTGTGGTGAATTACTGTTTGCGATAATTTGCCATTTTGATTTCGCGCATGCGCATGCACATTGTTTGATTTTGATTTTCTCGACAGTACAATATAGTAGGATCAGTTGGACACTGTCTGTGAGAAAAAGAGTGTCATGGCGCAACTCATTCCGCAAGAAATTTGGAAACAACATGTTATACTGCTTGTCATTCGCGTCAGAAGCTCCAATACGAATATTTAAGAGTGTTTGGGTGTCAATCTTACGACAATGCAGAGGATTCGGAAAGAGTTGGAGGATACATCCAGTTTGGAGGGATAACTAGTTTGGCGACGTTATGCCACCATTCATCTACACAGGGCCTCAGGCTAAACACTGAGGCCTATATTAAGTGCCTTGAGGAGATAGCGTTGCCTTGGGTCAAGAGGGTGGCTACTGCAGGACTCTATAACTGGCAACAAGATTCTGTACCCTGCCACACAAACAGCAGCACCCAGTCATGGCTGTCAGTCAATTTCTGTGTCCACATCACCCCTTACATCTGACCACCTAACATCAAAATTCATCAACTGCACCCTGTATAAGACTGATATATAAAAGTTTCAGAAGCTAATGTTTTCGAAAAAAGACCCTAAATAACAAAATGGGAAATGAAGTTTTGTGATCTGTTTTGAAAATGATTTTAGTCATGAAACTGCTCAGCTCAATAACATTGATATAAATGCTAAGAGAACAAATTTAGTCTTTTATTTGCTTCTCAGTTACAGTTTAAGTGTTCCACCTGAACACAACCTCGTCCCACTCTCTGCCTTTGAGCGGAGAGGAGCCCAGACGAGGCTATGCCGAAGAGCAGAGTCTCGTCTGGGGAAAAACAGACAGGAGCCTGAACTTGCTTATGTAGGATCTACGGGAAACTTTTGCTCGTGCTTACGGGCTCGGATTTCACACCTTAAAAATCGGCCTTGTGCCACACCCGGTCTCAGTGAAGAGGTTACTGGTAAATAACCAGTTGCATGAAAAAATAAACGTCTGAAGCATTCTAAGCTCCCTTTTAGCGCCGGAAGTTTTAGAATCTAATGTAAAAAAAACAACAACCCCCCCCCCCAAAAAAAAAAACAGATGAAAAATGACATAAAATAAACAAAAACCGAAACGAAAAACAAAAACAAAAACTAAATTAAGATTTAAGGATTTATTTTAAAGATTAGTGATATTGGTGATTGTAGAATGTGCGTTGTGGTGCAGTGGATATCCGCTCGGAACGACAATTTGGGGAGCTGAGTTCGAATTCCAGTTAAATTCGTTGCATTCACCAACGCGCAAATACCCTTGGGAAAGGTATTAATCCGTCTATTCCCTTCAGTTATGGGTTAAATAACAGGGAAGATTGGATTCTATAGCCTTGGCTGGCAACCAGTCTACCCCAGAAAGCAATAGCACCCTACCGCAGGATAATCTTCTGCCCAGTCAGTCACGTCTCTTTTGAGACATGATCGTCCAAACATGTATCACATATGGCACTTAACTGACTGACTTTATTGCATATATAATACCAAGTTGTAATACATAGTATTGAGTATGGTGAATCTTCTAAGGAACAAGAATTAAATACTTCAGTTATTAACCCTAAGTATACCGCAACCTGGGAAAGTCTACTTTTGTGTTTTTTTTCAACCGTAATTTCTCTCAAGTAGCATAAAATATATCTATTTTTATGAAAGGCATTATAAAAAGGGAAAACAAACAGACTAACAAAAATAAATAAATGAAAAATAAATAAATAAAAATAAATAAACAACTAAAAAGCATTAAAACATCGTTAAATTTCTTTAATTAAAAGATAAAACGAGACGGGTCTTTTTTACTGTGTCAAATATAGGGTCATAGTCTGACCACATTAATGTTGCTACCGCGGTTTCTGTGACAAGTTGGCATTTCACGGGTTGGAGTTGACAAACACACGCCTAACCGGTTTTGAATTGCTATTTAATAGTTGGAATAAGAAGAAATTGATGCTTCTGGCCCAAGGAGAAGTTTTTCTGCCTTGATTAATGTTGTGGATTCCGGGAATGGGGCCCGCATAAATAAATGAACAACAGCCAGCAATTGAGATAGAAAATAAGTGTATTAACGTAAGGATACAGACTTGAATAAAGATTAGTAGTCCAGGAATGCGGGTTAGTAAAAAGTGTATGTACAAGTCTCTGGAAGTGAAGCCGTAACCTATTGAGCATTTTCTCGTCGGAAGCTGACGGGTACTGCATAATTATCTTCTTAATGAGTGGAGCACAGAGCTACTATGAACTACTGTGTACGGACTGTTGATCTCTCTCTGGACTCTCGTATTTTCCGCTTAATTCTCTGTGAAACCTCGGTATCCTCCTGTTTCGCTTCTATAGCAGTAGTATAAGTATACTCTGGACGAGTTCATCTTTATGAAAAGGAAGAATCCCACAACAATTAATTAGTAACATCTCTTCCCGTAACTATTTACTTTGAGCGTCTCGTTAGCCTTGTATTCCGCGAACAAGCATAAAAAGGTAATAATAGCTGATAATTGAATTTCAGGATACGGGTATATCGATGCATCCTCGTAAAATATAGCAATTTTGTTATCTACTTTGTTATTTAATTATTTTTTTCAAGATGTCGCTGATCATGTATCTCAACAATTTCATGCATCTTGTAGCTCTAAGCAACAGCTTACTTGTTATTACCCCTCTCTTTGTCTCCGTTCTGCCACCCATTCATACACATTTATTAGATAAGTTACTCGTTGTTTCTATTTGTTCTTTAATATGTACTCTAACTGCTAGATTTTCTAAGTCCTCTTTTCTCATGATTTGTTTCTGACGTGTCAACATTCACATTCTGATTTTAATTATAAGTGTACTCCAAACACATCACTCAATAAATCCCGGGCCCAACTAATAAAACAACAACTTTTAGATAAAATTCGACTTTATTCATCAACATAGTCTCCTTCTAGTGTGATACACTGATTCTAACGCTTCTCGATGCCTTTTTCGTAGTACGATTTGTCTTTGGCCTCAAAATACACCTCAGTTTCTGATATCACTTCTTCACTGGAACCAACTCTCTTTCTCTGGAGCATTATGTTGAGGTCTGCAAACAGCCAGTTGTCGCCGGGGGCCAGATCTGGAAAATAGGGTGGATGCGGAAGCAATTCGAAGTGCAATTCATGTAGTTTGCCATCGTTGCGATCGATTTGCATTTTCTTGGTGAAAAATCGCTTTTTACTTTTTCATTTGTGGCTCCTTTTTGGCGATTTCTTCTTTCAAACATGCCAATAATGCTATATAGTATTCGCTATTGATGGTTCTTTCTTTCTCAAGGTAATCGATGAACAAAATACCTTGTGAATCCCAAAATGCGGATGCCAAAACCTTGCCTGCAAATGTTTGCGTTTTTAGTTGCTTCGGACGGCTTTCACCTGCTGCTGTTCGAAGCAACTGCCTACTTGACTCTGGAGTGAAGTGGTGGATCCATGTTTCATCCATTGTCACATATTAACGCAAAAGCCATTTCTTGTTGCGTTGAAACAGTTGCAAACAACTCACTGAACCGTTGACGCGTTGTTGTTTTTGATCAACTGTTAGCAAACGTGGCATCCACTTTGAACACAGCTTTCGCATTGACAAATGTTCATGCAAAATGGTGAATACACTTTCTTTTGATATGTTCAACTTCTCTACTATCTCATTCAGTTTTATATTTTATATTTTTTATTTTATCAGAAAGCAATGCTATATCAACGCACGAAGTTCAGATTTTTCCGTTGTTTTGAAAATTTGCAACAGTAGCTTCACTTAAATAAATGTAATTTGTGAACTAATAATTTGATTAGGCTCAAATTTTGTCACGTGCCATTTAAAAGTTAGTACTTCATAAAATAATATGAATTTTGTATTAATCGTGACATTTATATATCAGGATCGGGACTTATTGAGCAATGTGTTAATTTCTATATTCTTTAAAACGACGTTATCATTTCTCACATGCCCAGTTCATGACATTTTTAACATCCGTAGAAACACATCTCTATCGATTCGAGTCTCTTATTCATCTGCAAAGAAATTTTCAGCATTCAATGTCACACGGGAGAATAGACACGACGTTACGGTGCACTACACTCTTTTCTATGTTTTTAACGAAATTTTATTATCTCTTACTTTACCGAAACCTTTTTGTGCAATGCCGAAAAAATGTTTTAACTTTATATAGACAATTTTTCACAATTTTCTGTGTTGGGTGATCAGTGACTAAGCCTGCTACTCCGCACCTTTTCATAGATAGCTAGGAGGGTGGTTACCAGCAGTGTCAGATGAAAAATACAGATTATCAAAAGAGACAACGGCTAGCTCACTAGAGGTGATGTCGCGATAAAATCACTGTGAAGAAGGCAGAGTAAAAGCACTTGACTATCCTTTCCAAGAATAACCATGTCTGTCAGCAATACAATAATATTATTTATTTTGAATTCATTTTCATTTAATTTTCCCTTTCATGTTCTAAGACATAAGCTCTCTTTGTCATCAGCTTAAATCTTCATTTCTTTTTTATTTTCTATTCTTTCTACCTTCTTACATATTTTGTATATTCCTTTTCCTTTCTTCGTCCTCTCTTCTTTTTACCACTCACAGCATGTATTCTCTCAGCATATTCTTCTTTGACCTAATTATTTAAAATGCTTCTGTGAAGATTTAATTATTGACTAGCAATAGTACCCCCAAAAAGTCCTTTTGTCCCACTAAATTACATTGTCATTTTTGTTTATATTTGAAAGATTTACGTACGCCGTAAAATGGTATTAAGTAAATTGTCGTAGTTAACTTACTTTGATAGATTTAAACATTTTGACAGTTTTTTTTTTATTTCGTATACACCATGCTATCAACACTATATAATAATTACCGTTGTTTATTTATGCCTTTATCGACAGGTGAGTGAAAAGTAACTCCCTATTTTATGTTTGTGTGACCGACTAGGAGTTCTGAGTGACGTTTTTCTTCGGATTCGTGAAAGGAGTTAGTTTACTATACCAAACCAATATATGCTATACTACACTGATCATGCCGTGTTTTACATTAATATCTGCTTTCATACCTCCTCTTTTCAGGAACCTGCAGTATAGCCTACTGCTATCAAAGAGAGGACTATGAGGCATTCTGTGACTTCCTTTTTGATGTCCTTTGGAACAAAGTTTTTAGTCTTCCTGTTGAAGACTGTGCATCTGACGTCTCCTCTTGGGAAAAAGTCGGCATTGATGCTTTCATTGCACCGAGAAAGTTATGACCCAAACCTCATTCTTCACATTGGATCTCTCCTGCTTGCTCTTCCGCCATTGTCCACAGGATCCTCTTTTTCCGTCTTTACCAGAGTGATGCGTCTGACCATAATAGGCGCATTTTTGTCTATAGACGGAATGAATATAAGCGACTCATAAATGATGCTAAGCTGTTGTTTGTTAATAGAATGAAGCAGCGTATAATATCCCGAAAGCTTGATTCTAAGAACTACTGGCGGCTCTGCAAAAGTGTGCTCAAAACAGCAAGCCTTCCATCCCTCTTTTAATTAATAAATTTGAGGTCCTCA
This sequence comes from Ascarosepion bandense, assembly GCA_037127315.1. Classification (NCBI taxonomy): domain Eukaryota; kingdom Metazoa; phylum Mollusca; class Cephalopoda; order Sepiida; family Sepiidae; genus Ascarosepion; species Ascarosepion bandense. The sequence continues at coordinate 8,022,909 of JBBBDQ010000499.1, forward strand.
CAGCTACAGCGGACAAGGCCGAGTGCTTTGCTCGCAGATTATCCATTAATTCCACATTTGATTCGTCTGGAGTATCCACACCCGACTTCCAACCTACAAATGAGGCTCAACAGAGTGACGTTTACATTACTCCCTCGCTCGCTGGTCACTAACGTAAGGCAAGCTGAGGTGACGGAATCCCAGTCATCGTCATAAAGAAATGTGCCCCTGTTCTTTCAAACTCTGCAACTACTGCCTCTCTGTTTCTTACTTTCCTACCTGCTGGAAATCCTCCTTTTAGACCTCTCTAATTATCACCCTATTAGCCTCCTACCGATTTTTGGCAAAGTATTCGAAGCTATTATCAATGCTGAAGTAGTTCAACATCTCACAGCCCACGGCCTATTCTCCGAGAAACACTATGGCTTCCACTTCGTGAGGCCTATCGCTGATATGCTAACAACCATCACAGAGTACATGTACCAAGCTCTTAATAAGAACGGCGAAGCTCCAGCTGTTGCCCTGGATAGCTCGAAAGCATTTGACAGAGTCTGGCATGCTGGCCTTTTGTGCAAACTACAGGCCTATGGTATAACTGGACGCTTGTTTGATTTAATCTAATCGTTCCTATCAAATTGCGTAATGAAGGGCGTATTGAACGGATATGCTTCCAGATCTCATCATACGAACGCGGGTGTTCTTCAAGGCTCTCTCCTAGGTTATACGCTTTTTCTGATCTTCATCGACGATCTCCCTGATGTAATCAGATCCCAAGTAGGCATCTACGCTGACAACACCACCATTTACTCTCGCCTCAGTAAGAAATTTGCTGAGACTGACAAAGCAAACCTTGCTGGTGTTGAAAGGAACCTCTAATTTGTAGTGGACTGGAGTTAAAAATGGCTCGTAAATTTTGATGCTTCCAAAACGAAGCTTCTATCTTTGAACCACCATAGACAATCTTTCCTACCTACCATCAGTATGGATCACGCTAGTTTCCCTGAAAGCGATACACTTCGCCTCCTTGGCCTCACTCTATCACTCGATCTCAAGTGGAACGACTACATTGAATCAATAGCTAAATCTACTGCTAAGAAAGTCGGGTCACTGTGTTGGTCCAGGAAGTTTTTCTCGTCTGAATCCATTTTGCACATATACAAATCTACCGTCCACCCGTGCATTGAGTACTGCTGTCACTTTTTGTCGGGCACCGCTGTTATTCATCTCGGGGTTCTCAACAAAACCCAAAGGAGAATCTGCAATGTAATTGATTCCGACTTGGCAGCTCGACTTGGTAGCTTTCTCACCAACGAAATGTGGCTTCTCTCTTCTACAAATATTTTCACGGCTTCTGCTTCGACAAGCTTAGCTCCGTGCTGTCTCCTTTGCACGAATTTACTGAAGCTACTAGACTGTCAACTTTTACGGTGAAAAAAAAAATGTAACCGCAACTACTACTCTATCAGCTTCTTTTCTTCTACTTCCCGCCTGTGGAATTTCCTCCCGAATACTTGCTTCCTTGATAGCTATAATCTCCACGAGTTTAAATGCAACGTCAATTGCCATCTCTCACCTCCTTGATTTCCATTCCTTCCCTTGACACCCCCTGTATCTTTCGTCTACCTTTCCGCTCTACTCTCACACAGCTTTCTTCACACCAGTGAGAAGGATCTCTAACCTATTCTCCGACACTCCTTGTGATCTGTGCTTCTTTTTCTTCTATCTCTTCTTATGTCATCCCCTGCACACCAGTAGCAGTACTGCCTTACTTGAGGTGAAATGATTATATATATAAAAAAATACTTACAAAGAACTTGAAGGGCGAATGCATGAAGTTAAAACTTCCATACTCCAAGAGTCCCTGGTGCAATCATTTGACGCGATTCTTGAGCGGTTCTAGAAGCTGATAGTGAGATATGCTAGAAGCTGATAGTGAGATATGCTCATATTAAATTTTAAATGAAACTTTATGCTAAACACTGCGCTCATATCAATTTCTTGTAAAAATTATAAGTTAAATGTTTGTAAGTATTTAAAAATGGGGAGTTACTTTCGAATCAACCTATATATATTTCGTATAACGCTGTATCGGAAATTAACTCAAGTAAAAGTATTAAATTTATGAGTGATTACTTAGTTACTTTAATAATCGATATAAATAAAATATTTTCTATATTTAAACAAAATTAGTTCCAGAGTAACATCGTGTACCTCTGCTAGTAGTATTAGAATTTACAATATTTGTTAGGTTTCCAGATTATTTACTAACTTTTGCTTATCATCAAGAGTGATCTAAATACTCAGGTGGTTACTATTTTTAGGAAAGAAATTATCTTATTTGAACGACTAAGCTAATTGGATGGTTGATTTCGTTTAGCGACTATAGATTATTTAATTCTGAAATCTAAATATTTTGAACCCAATTGTATGAATTCAAGTACAGATAAAATGTATTTACATCATTTACATTGTTCGGACTGTTGTACTCATCTTTATTACCAAGTTTATAGTGTTTCGGCCGTTGTACGCTCCAGCCTTCTTCGGGTGCTAGGAAGTTTGAATCAAACCCTGGTGTATATGCCACTTCCGGATGTCATGTAGTGATCTCCCTTTAACTCAACTCTATAAGTTATTTGTTTACCACTGCTGTAGCCAGGTATTGAACTCACAACCCTTTGGGTCAAGTCACTGGAACTAACCAACGCGTCCTCACAGACACATGACCCAGTGAATATAGGCGCTATCACAAAGTGTGAGGCTGTACCTGAAAACAACAGCATTTAAGAGGCGGTTCCACGCTTCTCAAAACCGTCACTTTCCCGATCAGAGGCCTTGCTGCCGGATATAGTATATCGTCATACCCAGGACTTAAATGACTAAGCTAAATTAGGTAAGTAGTTCAGAAAACAATTGCTAATTTATAAAGCCACAAAGGAACAGACTGGAAATGAATAGTAAAACAATTTTTAATGAAAAGTAAAGAGACTTTTAAATCTGAATATGCAAATTACTTATCTCCCTTAAGTAAGACTCATTAAATTGGGTAAAATAGATATTGGTAGATATAAAAGATTAAACTTCTTGTTCAGCTTCAAGAGGTCTCTGTAACTGCCCTAAAAACGGAGAGTGTTTAGGTCAGTCCATAATGCTTTAGGCGTCACAGTGTCGAGGGAACTGTGCAGTTTTGTCTCTAGTCTCATGTTCAAAATTCATCCGCGCACAATGTTCTAATCGAAGGGACGTGCAGATAAATGCCAAAAATCATTTATTAATTACAGATCCGAGGATGGAAGCACCATTTTCGTGCAGTACTACTCCCATTCACAAAGGAGGAAGGTCTAGGCCTATCCTCATATCTGAGGCGAAGGATCCGAGCAATTGTTGTCGCTAATTATGTATATGCTTGGGATTGCCGCTTTAAACTCGGCCATGTGACATGTTCTTTCCGAGCAGATGTCTGAATAATGTCAAACAGTGTTTATTTGATGTTTCATTTTTAATGTAATGTTTATACTCACACACCCACACAAGCATACATGCACACACAAAGATGCACGCACGCACGCACGCACAGGCATATACACATACACATATGCATAAATACACACACACACACACACACACACACACACACACACACACACACACAAGAAACTAATATATATATATATATATATATATATATATATATATAAGCAAAAATGTAAATTCTACGGACTGTGGATCTTTACTCCATTTGTTTTTACTCTTACTAATATATATATATATATATATATATATATATATATATTACTGACATCTCCTGACGCGTGGACAGAGCAATTGCTAAAGCGTCCGCTTACGAAAATGTAGAGCCAAGATGCTGAAAATAACATCAATCAGCAGCGAAAAATTTAATTTTCAAAATTTCTCACGAACACACATACAAGCTTTCGGCTTTATATATATTAAATTAAGTGTATTGGCTTCTAATAAAAATAAATTCGTAGTGTTCGTTAAATTTGATTTGTGAGTGCGACGTGAATGTGGAAGATCTTAAGATGGTTTCATAAAATTGTATGACTGCATGTAATTCTTTTTTTATGTACCGTTTCACTTCATGACGTGGACGGTCATAGCTTTCGACAATTTCTTGTTTGCTCTAACTGTAAGCAACAGTTGACTTTTTACTCCACTCCCACGTTGTCTCCGCTTTGTTCATTCATTGAGACTCATTAGGTAGGTTACTGGCTGTTTCCATCTGCCATATTCCTTCAGTATGTCCTCTGAATATTTCATTTTTCAATATCTCTTTTCTCATAATATTAACCGTTTTCCCATAAGAAAAGATTTGGCATTCCTTGTCTGAGCAGCCAGTACTATTTTCGGTTGAAATCTATAAAAAAAGTTTCTCATAAAGCATTTTTTAGTTTCCATTTTTTTTTGGAACTTCCTAATCGCTCATGTGTTCTCTTCATGGAGTTCTGAGATCTATAGAAGTTCAGTAGTAGAAACCTAAGTTTTTATTTTTATACAAAAACTTAGGTTTATACTACGGATTCTTTATTATAGTGACTGTCGTGAAACAAAGTTCTTCATGTCTATTGGGTATGTCCGTTTTCTTTTTGGTCCAGGAGTTAGTGGCTGCCTCGATGCGTGTGTGCTGATCCTCCGACCACCTCTCCACAACGAAGTCACCGAAGAAGCGAATAAAAATATAAAAATATTTTGTATACTTATATATATATATATATATATATATATATATATATATATATTGTTAAATATGACAGACAATGAATGTCTATTATGTTTAACCATGTGCCGTTCTAAATAAACATCGTATTTTGGCTTTAATTTCAGGTGAAAATAAAGACAAAAATTGTTCAAGATTTGAATATATTTTTATTATGCTGGTTCTAAGTTTTCGGCTCATATGAGCCATCTTCAGAGAGGTTACAGGAAAGTTAACATAAAGACATCCACCATCAAAGATCATATTATCTTGTGTTGACATAAAACATTGCTATGCGACAATAACAGTCATTGAATATCAGATGCAGTTCGTAAATTTGTTTATGGCAAGATAATAAAAAGAACGTGTGGAAACAGAAAGAGTAATGGCCGTACTTGTAATAAAAAATGATTTTAAAATCTGTCAGGCGAATAAGAAATACGAGAAAATACGAGAAAATTTTTTATTTCGCCTGCAGAACTAAAAAAATAAAAGAAAATAAAAAAATAAAACGAATATAATACAGAAAATGGATAAAAATATATTTCCTAGGAGAGCTGACAAAAACAAATTTAATTGACCCGTGGTTTAAAAATTTGTAAAACAGCTGTGAAATTTAAACCTATACAGGCACCGAAATTATCTCAACCGAAACTTACAAAACCTGAGAGAAAAACTTATATTAAAACGAGTAAATGGCATCTTCACAAATCCTGGTGTAATATGAACAAGCGCATTTCAATAAAAAAAAAGAAGCAAAACCAGATAAACAAAAATCACCTAAACCACTCAATATTTCCTTCACGAACATCCGTGGTAGTCGCCCCAACTTTTGCAGCATGGAATCTTTCCTCCACGAAAAGTCCCCTGACGTCCTAAACTAATCTTAACCCCTCAATCCCCCTCCTTTGACTTCTCGATTCCTGTTTGTTTGTTTTTGAGGCTTAACGACCTATCAATATTTGTGGGATCATTTTAAGGTCATAACCAGTGGTTTTTGGGTAAGGTTATTTTATTTTTACAACGTTTTTCTTCTCACGATTCATTGGGATTTGTTTTTAAGAGCAGGGTCCCCCAAGTCCTACTTTTGTTATTTAACCCATAACTAGAGGGAATGGACGGATTAATACCTTTCCCAAGGGTACCAGTGCTTAAGTGAATGCAGGGTATTCAACTGGAATTCGAACTCGGCTCACCGATTTCTCTTTCCGAGTCGATATCCACTGCACCACAACGCACATCCGTTACTATACGCTTACAGCACCTGGTATTCCCAAGCAATCACCCATCTAAGTACTGACCAGGCTCAACGTTGCTTAACTTCGGTGATCGAGCGAGAACCGGTGTATTCAACGTGATAGGCCGTAAGCCTCTCGATTCCTGATTACCTTCTCTTTTAAGGAAAGACTCCACTGTCCATATGTATGGTCTGGGGGTTTATGTCAGCTAATACCTCCCTCTAGCTAGGGTGACATCTCTCGAATCCCCTGACCACTCAAACATGTCTCCGTTTTTTTTTCTTCTAAAATCAATTGGCTATCTTTTCTTTCTCTACCGTTTCTCTTCCTCTCCCGACTGCTCCCTGCTAGAGAGTATAATTGACAATATAGATAAGGCTACTTCATCCCACCCATTCGCTAACATATTTGTTTTCGGTGATTTTAATGCCTACCACGTAAAGTGTCTGAAAAACTCTGTCACTGATCCTGCTGGCATTCATGAACTTAGCAATTACTCATTCACTTACGCAAGTGGTGGATTTCGTCACGCGCCTCCCCAGTATTTTTACAGGACACGCGTCTCTGCTAGATCTCTGCTTCATCTCTGTCCTCGGTAATTCAGATCATGCTGTCGTCTCTATTAATATCTCTCTCCACTCCTACTCCCTCCAGGAACCTTCTACCAACAGAATTTCCTACTGCTACCAAAGAGCAGACTAAGAATTGTTTCGCGATTTTCTCTGTGACATCCCTTGAGAAAAAAAAAATGTTACCTTCCCCGTTGAGGACTGCGCCTCTGAGGTCTCCTCCTGGGTGAAAGCTGGCATCGATGTTTTTATACCGTCCAGAAAGTTCCACCCTAAACCTCATTCGTACCCCTGGTTCTCTTCTGGTTGCTCAGAAATCACTTCTTAAAGCTATATCGGAGCCACGCGTCTGCCCATAATAGGCTCCTATTTGTTTCTGCTCGTAATGAGCCTAAGATGATCTTGAATCATGATACGCTGTTGTTCGCTGAGAGAATGAAGCGGTGTATAGCAACCCACAAATTTGGCCCCAAATACTGGCGGCTCTGCAAACGCGTGCTGGACAACAGTAAATTCTTCATTCCATCCTTAATCAATAAATTTGAGGTCCTCACAGCCACAGTGGACAAGGCCGAGTGCTTTGCTCGCAGATTCTCCTTTAACTTCACACTTGACTCGTCTGGAGTATCCGCACCTGACTTTCCTTCTAAAACTGAGATAATTTCAAAACTTGAACCCCGTAAGGCTAGCGAAGGCGATAGAATTCCCGTCATTGTCTTGAACAAATGTGCCCCCGAACTCTACTCTGTCCTTTCTAAACTCTATAATTACTGCCTCTCTACTTCCTGTTTTCCTGCCTGCTGGAAGTCCTCTTCTGTTGTTCCTGTTATTTAAGAACTTAGGAGAACCCTCGAATTATTTTAATTATCGCCCTATCAGCCTCCTATCAATTTTCGGCAGTGTTCGAGGCTATCATCAACGCTGAGATAATTCAACATCTCACCGCCTATAAACTCGGACAGACAGTATGGCTTCCGCTTTGCCAGGTCTACTACTGAGCTAACGGCTATCACCGAGTACATATACCAGGCCCTCGATAAGAACGGTGAAGCTCGAGCGGTTGCCCTGGATATAACCAAAGCATTTAATAGGGTCTGGCACGTAAGCCATCTGTGCAAGCTACAGGGCTTTTGTATCACTGGACGCTTGTTTGTTTGATCCAATCCTTCTTATCAAACCGCATAATGAAGGCAGTTTGAGCAGACATACCTCCACATCCTATCACACGAATGCGGGTGTCTTCCAAGGTTCTATTCTAGGCTCTACGCTCTTTCTGATCTTCATTAATGATCTCTCTGATGTGATCAAATCCTATGAAGGCATCTACGTTAATGACACCACCATTTACTCCCGCCTCAATAAGCAATCTGCAAAGGCGGTCAAAGTTAACCTCGCTGGCGATCTTGAGAAGGACCTCTAATCTGTCGTGGACTGGGGTAAGAAATGGCTCATAAACTTGAATGTTTCTAAAACAAAGCTGCTATCCTATCAACTACCAAGTCTCCCCAAAAGCAATACACTGCGCCTCCTCGGCCTCACTCCCTCTTCTGAACTCAATCAAAACGATTGAATCAATAGCTAAATCTACTGCTCGGAAGGTTGGATCAATGTGTCAGTCCACGCAGCTTTTCTCGCCTGAGTCCATCTTGCACATATACAAATTAACCATCCGCCTATGCATTGAATACTGTTGTCATATCTGGTTGGGCGTCCCTGCTGTTCATATAGGAGTTATCGACAAGTTCCAGAGAAGAATCTGTAATGTGATCGGTCTCGACATGGTGGCTCGACTCTAGTCACTTTCTCACCGGCGAGATACACTCCCGATCAAAAATTTAAGACCACGTAAAAATCTTTAAAAAAATTTTTTTTTACGGATAGATTTTAAACTCCTCCCACTTAAGGTTACCAATACTACAATCTAAAAGGTTATGGAAACAAAAAGCTACATTCCAAACATTTTATTTTAAAAAACTTACATTTTTATAAAATGGGGCGATTTACACATCATCAAAATTATAAGACCAGAGGTATAAATTGTCTTAAATTTAAGTGGTCTTAAATTTTTGATCAGTAGTGTTTCTTCTACAAATATTTTCATGGCTTCTTTTCTGAAGCAACCAGATTGCCAACAACGTCTCACCCTTTTACAGTCAAAACAATCAAAATCAGGCTCCACTTCAACAGTTTCTTTTCTCGCACTTCCCACCTGTGGAACTCTCTTCCATATACTTGCTTCCCTGATAGCTACAATCTCCAAGCGTTTAAATGCAATGTCAAATGTCATCTCTTATCCCCTTGACTCTAGTCCTTCTCTTGTCCTCCTCTTGTCCATTCCCCAACACACTTGTATCTTGTTCTCTATTTTAACTCTACTCTCACAACTCTCTTCACACCAGTATTTCTATCCTTCGCTTGCCCTTTCTCTGATACCCCCTGTAACCAGTTCCTCTTTCTCTTTGCTCTCCTCCTATATAAACTTTCACTTTCCTCTTATGTAGCCCTTGTGCAAAAGTGGTGATACTGCCTTGCTTAGAGTGAAATGAATATAAAAATAATCCAGTGGATAGGAAAATTTAATACCGTTACAGAAGAAGGTAAGGAAAAATGTTATTTGGAGATGTATGTCATTGAATTTGTAAAATAATAGAACGAACTTACTGTTTAAAAAATGCCTTTAAAAATGAATTTAGTGAAACGTTTATACAAAATGAAACAGGGAACATCATTTGTCATTAAAGGCTGATAATGTATCAGCGTGTAATTTGACCCCGGCGTTATTCAGATGCGTGATCTCTGCTTTGCTCTCTCTCCCGTTAATAAATAGGCCTCTCACGTTAATAAATAGGCCAGCTCGGTCACGTGATCGAATCAAAACGCAAACTTCTTTTTGGGCGGGAAGAAACATGACACGGGTCAGTAAAAGTTCAATTTGTATATTTTTTTTAAAAATCGCTCTCTTTTCATTGGTTAGAAAATAATTCACACTTGTTGGCGAAATTTTTCTTGATCTTTTCTCAGCACGGAGACAATCTTTTTTCTATTGGTCAAAAATAGATTTTTACACTTTGCGAATTTGCAAACAGAGAAGAAAAGAAAGTTATTTTTATTTCGTATTCACCACAGTTGAATCTCGCAGTGAAAATTGAGATGATATTTTTTCAAAACTAAATGGAACTATTTTTTTTTCTAAATTAGTTGGATGCCACTAGCGGATTGTTCTAAATTCTACCAAAGTAAGGAAAGCTATCTACTTACAATTTTCATTACTCCTTTTGGAAGATATTGCTTAAAAACTTACCTGCTCCTGAAATCTTTCAAAGAAAGATGTTAGAATTATTGAAAAATAAACAAGATGTCAAAACAATTACAGATGATGTTCTCATCTATGGTAGGACTGGAGAACTCAGCAAAAGACTAAAATCTGTCCTTAAAACATCACAAAAAACTAGACTCAAGCTTAATAAAAAGTGTGAATTCAAAAATACACGATTAGAATATTTTGGACACAAAATTTCTGGAGACGGAATTCAACACAGCAAGAAAAGACTAAAAGCCTTGTAGGAGTTGCCTGTATTTTCAAATTTATCTGAATTACGGCGTATATTTGGCATGGTCAGATACTTAAGCAAATTCTTACCGAACATGCCTGAAACAATACAACCAATGACGGAATTATTGTAGTACGTACGAAGCACGTTGGTAGCTGAAAGAATTAATACAAAAATAACATTTGTCAATTAGCTGATAGATGAAAAATATATACGCATGGATGAATGTTAAATGCATTATTGTTCCGGCGAGATAAGACTGAGATTCGACGGGACCCAGATTCGACCGGACCCAGCTTCAAATACTACCATGATCGATTTGTCAAGGAGGAAACGTCTTGATAATATACCAGCTTGCTGAGACGATTCTACTGTGGCGAAAAGTTTCTAAGTGATTAAAAACCCATACTCCGCGTTGACCGAAACCCTATGAAAGAAATTGTGGACGCGAAACACTTCGTTTGTTGTATTAATTACAAGTTACAATTCATCATGACCAAGAAATTGAGCGTACGAACTTGTCAACTACTGATTGTGCCAGATCGTGTGCTTCTCTCAGAAACTATAACTAACGTCTGCTCAGCATAGTTGCAGTGTAAACCACAGGTTAGATCTAGATTAGTGTTTAAAGGAACGTAAGTGTGCCTGAATATGGTATTTTTTAAAATCATTTCACCCCAAGCAAGGCATTCCACTGCCACTATTGCGCATGGGGCTACATAGGGGAAGGTAAAGAGAAAGAGTGGTTAGATATAGGAAATGTCAGAAGGAGGGTGATAGATGGGTAAGGATACCGAGGCTGAGGGTTGGGTAGATGGGAAGAGTGTTTGAAAGAATGGATGCGAGTTAGTGTGTTAGGAGGTGTCTATTGACCTTAACTTTTAAACTCCTGGAGATTGTAGCCGTCGGGAAAGCAATCATGTGGAAGGGAATTCCACAGTCGGGAAGTGCGAGAAAAGAAACTGATGGAGTAGAAATTGCAGTTGCATTTTATCGGTTTCACTGTAAAAGGGTGGGATCTAGTTGCTAATCTAGTATCTCGTGCAAATTCGTAGGGTATTTGCAATAGATATTCTATAAGACGAAGAAAAAATTGGAGATCACTAACCAACCATCACACACACACACACACACACACACACACACACACACACACACACACACACACACAGAGGGAGAAAGAGAGAAAGAGAGAGAGTAAGAGAGAAGGGGTTGAGAAGAGATATAGATAAATAGATCTCCATAGAAATAGAGATACATTAATAGGTGTTGATAGAGATAGAGACAGATTAATTGACGTTAACACGAATAAAAATATAAATAGATTAATAGATGTCAATAAAAATATAAATAGATTTAAAAATGTCATTTGAAATAGATAAATTTCAATATACATAGTGATAGATTAATAGACGTTCATAGCAATAGAGATATAGATTGACAGATGTTAATAGAAATAGAGATAGATTATGTCAATTGAGAGAAACTCAGATGGGATTGATGTTATATTTTCTTTAAAAATCTTTGACAAAATTAATCAGCGTCTATCTGGAGTTTGTTCAGAACCCGGATAATGACGTTGCATAAAGTTTCTTGTCCTTAACGAGAATCTCACACATTCAAATTTATTTAGGGTCGTATAAAACGTCGCTCCTTTTGTAAACTCTTAAAAGAGAAAGTATCTTGTGAGAAAACAAAGTAATCCTTTTAGACTTTCTGGAGGTGGAACGCTATTTTCGTTGTTCTTGCATGACCAAGTGATTTCGAGCGACAACGAGACTACAACATGAAAAGCTGTGATCCACCCAAGCCCTGTTTGGAAGCAACAGCACCGTAAAAAATCATTACACCCAAAATATACAGTTCGAAAAATCACTATGGTCGTCTATTGTGCACGAATAGACACCGAGTAATAACGACTTTAAAATATAACCAGTTCATTATACACGCTGGGTGGTTCTACTGACTTGTATTGGGAATATTGAATTAAACCAAAGTCTGTATTATTTTTTCATTACTAACGTTAAGTTTTCAAAGAACCGTTGGATATTTCAAGTGTAAAATGTGTACATACGCGCCACGTAACTTACGACTTACTATCTTTTGTTGTTGAATGTCTTTTGTAAGATTATGAAGTATATATAGGCCCTTCCTCTTTATTGGGACTGAAGCAATCCTTGCTTTATTAGTTATGGAATAAGGAAGATGGTCTAACCATCGTAATTATTTGTGCATGATGAAAACTTTAAATTTAAGACTACATTTCAATGCTGAGTCATTCAGGACACAGGTAATCATGTCTCCCCACAGAGATTTCGTTTTGGTTTGGGAAGTGCCACGCATTTTCCTTTTTATTTTTTGCGGGGGTGTGTGGAAATATATCGGAGTGTTTTCGTGTTGATCTCTCCCCAGTTTGGAATTTTGATTTATCCTTTTCTTAGATTGGTTACCGCCGAAGGCCAGTATTTAACCCGTAGCTTGAGGTAGAAGAAGAATCAGATTTCTGTCATTCGCAATGGAATTTTTGTGAAATTAAACGCAACAGACTAACAATTTGAACTTGGCTCACCGATTTCACTTTTATAATTACATCCGTTTCATCACCCGCACACCCATCTGAAATGTTATGGGTGTTTATTATGTGCATGAACTAAATATTAATTTTTTTACTTTAGTTATATTCAGGGTATTATAACAGAAAGAAAGTTGTATCTTTGTTCCAAATTAATTAATGTGTATCAAAGCGCATAAAACATTGTCTGCATTTATCCACATCGATATTATACACATTTTAGTTCACAGAGCTATCCTGTCTTTATTTCTAAAAAAGGTTCTCATCTCGTTCTTTTTTTAAGTGACTTTGCTACAATGGTTTTAAAGATAATCTAAAAAGCTTCCAGTGTCCATGTATAAATAGCAGGAAGCTCTAAACAGTGAATGACTTGTGTCTCTCTACCAGCCATGGGTTCCAACTGTTGCGAACAAGCAACCTGAATGTCTTATTTATTCTTACGTCTAGTGATTGAAGAACGCTGGTCACCTCGAAGAAAATAGTGGCATGACCAATTTACCGTTCATATCAATGTGTCGATGGTCTTGACGTCCTACTCACATCATTTTGATACAGTCACACATCATCCTTGTGTAAAACGATCTCTTCACGTGGACACACAGCATTATTGCTTTGAGAAATGTCACCTTCGGTAAATTTCTTTTTTTAAAAAAAAAAGCAACATATTGCGCCAGCTTTTCACATCTTCAGTGACAACTCACATTAACGTAAATCATTTCTATTATTATTACAAGTGATTTTGATACTGTTTATTATAATTTGGCTATATTCATTGATTAATTTACAGAAGCAACTGAAATGTGGTTCTACAGAAGGATGCTGCGGATATCATGGGTCGAGCACGTGAGCAATGGTGAGATTTTGGAAAGGATAGAAACGAAGAGGAAATTAATACTGAACATCAGAAAGAGACAGCTAAAGTTCCTGGGACATGCAATGAGGAAGGAGGGCTTAGAGAACATGATACTAAAAGGCCAGGTAGAGGGAAAACAGACCGGGGAAAGCAACGGATAACATATTTGAAGAGCCTGAGCAGGTGGATGACAGAACGGGGATTGCGTGGTGTAACAGGAGAAAGCGTGCTAAGAGCCACCAGGGATAGAGAAAAGCCAAGATCGCATACGTCCTGAAAGGACAGGGTACACAGAAAAAGAATTTAAAGCCAGAAATGTTTTTAGATCGTAAGGTTTACGTCCTTCCAATTACACGTCCTTCCAATTAATCCATAGCTGGTGGGGAGGAAGAATTAGATTCATATCTCTCCCAATGGTATTTTTCCTATGTGAATATCACAAACGCGACTGGAATTGGAACTCTGAGCTCTTATCCATTACACTACCCACACATCCAAGCTTACATCACCGAGCATTCCCAAGAGGTCACCCACCAGGCTCGATGTTAGTTAACTTTTGCTCATTGTACAAGAGCCGGTGTAATCGCCGAAAGCCTATATGTATCTGATGATATTATATGATATTATAATATAATATATAATATAATATTATCATGATGTGATATAATGTTATCTGATATATGGTAGAATATTATCTGATGTATTCTATAATAGTATGCTATGATGTGATATTATGGTATAGATCATATTCTTGAAGTTATTATTGTAATAAAGAACCTAAAACTCAATACGATCAAGGTTTGAAGATTTAGAATATATTAAAACAAATGATTGATATGTTTCGCCTTGTATGTTTCTTCATGTGTAGCGTCATCTGAACACACAAATGTTATAATGACGAGGCAATAAAAAAGAATGAATAAAAATCCAACATTTATAATTAAGGTTTCTGTCGCTTCAAATCGCTGCGGTTTCAGATCTTAAAAATAGATAAACATTTTCTACTCTTCGGTTAAGTGCTTTAATACAGCGCCTTTCAAAATGATTTGCATATAGACGTTGACTGCTATATAAAAAAAAAGAAATAATTCTTGTTTGTGGGCTTTTGTAAAACCACTCTTCACGAAAAATTGCTGTCTATATATAGATACGATCAGATTAAATCAAACAATGGTCCAGAATACCAAAGGAAAGGAGCCAGAAACCCTTTCCTAAACTGGAAGCAAGGGGTGAGGTTCTACTCCTGTTCAAAAGAAAGGGAAGGAGTATGGACCGGGCGAGAGGAGAGCCTATCTTCTCCTACTGAAAAAAAGTTTTACTAAGTTTTAACTTAGTATAAGTCGAAAAATCCATTACTGATCCAATAAAGGATCCAAACCGGAAGAGCGATACGTCTAAAAATAAATAAATAAATAAATAAATAAATAAAAATAAAAATAAAAAAACAAAAAAACAACAACAAAAGAGCTCAAATGAGTTTCATTACCAGTTAAGTAAATTACTTTGAATCTTCCAAACAACTTTACTTATTTGGCAGTTGAATTGACGAGACACAAAGCTTTATGACACTACGAACTTTAACATTCCAATATATTAAACGGGACGAAGTGGGGGCCAATCCAAGAAACAAGAGCAGATAGATAGTGGTGTAGCAGAATAATAAAACAAAAAAGAGAAAAATTAATATTAGGAAATAAATAGTTCCAAACAAGAAAGCACTAACAAAATTTAGACAAAAAACACTAAAAGTCCATTAGAAAATAATAATAATGATACTATATATCATATAATAAATAATAATAATGATACTATATAATGATATACATACATACATACATACATACATACATACATACATAGGATGTCCATAATGTTCGTGTGCACTTTAAATTTATAAATCATTTAAAGTGCATACTAACTTTATTGACACCATATCTCAAGATTAATAGATTAACCTATCCTGAACTCTGCCAAAAACAAACACTTAACCCTAAGACCTGAAAAAAGGTCAACGGAACTTAAAATACAGACCAACCCCTCTAACACACAAAAATAACAAATCCAACACAAATAAACTGGCTTTTTCAACTAGATAGTTCTCATTTCTAAAAGAATCACCCGAGGAAGAAGCCAAAAACATAATGGGCTGGCTTCGAAACATGAAAACTTTTTATGTAGTGATACTATGAATTTAAAAACATTGTAACAACCATTACAGTATATATATATATATATATATATATATATATAATCACATGTGATATATATAATCACAGAGCTAGGAAAATAAAAATAAAATTTTGGCTTAGAAATTTGAATTATGATTTGATGTATAAATTTGCTGGTGACATTAGTCACGTGTTGTTTTGTTTGTATTAAACTTCTCCTCCCACTATATCCCGACAAATGGAAACGGAAATACTTATTATAGTGGGCTATCCTATGTTGCCTCCCCCTCCGCCTGGCCTTGACTGAACTTTCATTCCGTAGTAATACGACATGAAACAAGTCGAATAGGGCCTTCCGTCTGATGAAGTCGGTGATTGTTGGCAACAACAATTATTGACTGAAATAAATTTATTACGGAAATATGACCGGTCTTTAAAGTTTTTCTTAAAAGAAAACAGAATATATATATATATATATATATATATATATATAGTATTGTAACTAAGTTGTAGAACTCGTAGGTTTTTAAAAAAACTGATCCACAGAGAATTCAAAGGTTTAAACCTAAAAGTAATAATAAACACAAATTTAAAAGTAGCAAACATCCTCGATGTCACACTAGATTTAGTTAACAATAATTACCAACCATACATAAAACCCAACGAATACCTACTATACATCCACCCAAAGTCAAACCACCCCCCTAGTATAATCAAACATATACCCTCATCCATAGAACATAGAATCAGCCAAAACTCGTCCAACAAAGAAATATTCAACAAACACAAAAGTCTCTACAACAAGTCATTAAAAAAAAAGCGGCTACAGAAACCAAGATATCCAATACATAACAAACAATAACATCAACAAGAAAAATAGAAACAGAAAAATCATTTGGTACACACCTCCTTTCAACCAAATGAAAGCTAGGACAAGCTAGGACAAAAGTTCCTGAACGTAATAAAAAACATTTCCCCACAAATAACCCTCTCAGTAAAATCTTCAACAAAAATACACTTAAACTAAGCTACAGTTGCACAAACAACCTCGAAAAAATCATAACAAACCATAACAAATATATCCTAAATCAACACGTAGATCAAAATAAAACCGACAACCAAAATACAATCAAACACAACAACGAAAACATGTGCAATTGTAGAAAACCTAGTAACTGCCCACTACAAAATAAATGTAAAACTCAATAATCTATCAATGAAACATAACATTTATTGAAAATCCAACTATAAATAAAGTGTATATCTGATCAACTAAGAACACTTTTAAGCAGCGCTGGTACATGGACCTAACCTCATCTAAAAACAGCTTATATCGAAACCAAACATCCCTTTCTACATACTTTTGGAAGCTAAAGGATTCAAAACAGAAACTCAAAGTAAAATGGAAAATCAAAGAAAAAACTAGAACTTGCGACTCACTTGACGACATCTGCCCTTTATGTCTAAGTGAAAAGCTACACATTCTACAGTACCCCAACAGTAGCGATCTATTAAACCGTAGAGACGAATTAGCAGTACTATGCAAACATCGCAAATATTTCTCGCTAAAATTTAAATAAACAAATAAACAACCCCCCCAAAAAGAAAAAATACACATAACGAACCCTATTAATAAACAGAACAAAAAAAAAACAAACAAAATAAAACCAAAAAAACAAAAAACAAACGTAGAAACCAAAATACAACAAACCCCATACCATACCAGCCAAAAGTTCAGCTACAGTAAAATAGTAGAAAAATAAAAGAAAATATCGACACTGTAAAGAACTAAAAACAAAAATACACATACCCCAATACAAAATAACCAAAATTAAAGAAGAAGCAACCAGCCGAAAAACAAAACAACACCTACCAACCCCTAAACCAAATAACAACACCCACGGCGTCAGCAGACTACACGCAGACAAGATAAATAGGAAAATCTATCCAGAACTTAGCCACCCCCCAAACACTTAACCCTAAGGCGTTAAAAAGGTCAACAGAATTCAAATTACAGCCCAACCCCACTATCACCTAAAAAAATCCAACACAAATAAACGGTCTTTTCAACTAGATAATTTTCATATGAACAAGATCACCTGAAGAAGAAGCAGCCTAGACACATGGCTAGCTTCGAAACGCGAAAGTTTTTGTGTAGTGATACTATGAATTTATAAACCATTGTAACAACTATATATATATATATATAGTGTGTGGGTAGCTATTTGAAGGCTATCATAATGTGCTTAGTATAATAAAGGAAGTTAAAGAAGGTGTTGGGTATTATTTATTATTCACTAATATTTCGAGATCAGAACCTCATCTTCAGAATGATAGAAGAGCTTGATTTCAAATCCGTCCACTGTTGGACTGTGCCCTTAAACGAATAGTCCTCTTTCGCTACTACTGCTGTCGTTAATTGTAGTGAGTATGTGTGTGTGTGTACCTGTAAGTGGATAGCCTTCAAATACCTAGTCATACACCTTATATACTTTTTTTTTAATCATATCACCCCAAGCAAGGCGGTAACGCCATATAAGAGGGCCATATAAGAGTGAAAAGTTTGGAAAAGAGAAAGCCGGAAACCACATCCTAAACAAGGAACAAGGGATGAGCCTCTTCACCTGTTCAATAGACGTGGGCGGAGTGTGAACCGGGAGATACTCAATGCTTCAAGCAAATTACAAAACTCTCATATATATATATATATATATATATATATATATATATATATATATATATATATATTATAGCATACTGCAACTTGGTAGATATAAAGTCTTGGTTTTAAATACACCATCATTAGGCCTTGAAATATGGTTAAGTTACTTGGTTATATATATATATATGGATAAAGAGATTAAAGAAAATTTAAATTAAATTAAACTAAAATAAAGGTAATGAAATGAAATGAAGTCAGGTGTGAGATTATTACATTTTAAAAGAACTGAATGAGTGAACTCATACACAAAACGTATGAATGATTTGCCAAAGACGACTAGGCATGTTTAAAGTTTAAACCGGTAAAGACAGTAGCATAGAATATAAAAAGCGAAGAGTTGGAAGACCGTTGTAGTCGAAACCTAGGTAGCAAGTAAGTGGCGTATATTTTAATCTACGATATATATATATATATATATATATATATATATATATATATAGGGTGTCCGTAAAGTTCGTGTCCACTTTAAAAAAATTATAACTTTATTTTTTGTATTTGTGATAGAAATAATCTGTAAATATGTTATAAATAATGATTTTGCTGATAGAGTGGAACTGAATTGAGCCCTTTAGGATCGTTTTCTCCAAGAAGTAGCGCCCTGTCATTATTTTGTATCTCTCTCTATTTGTAACTCTTGTCTGCACAGACAAGAGCTCCTTGTCACTTTGCGTGTTAGACAGTTTCTAAATCAGGATTTTCTTAACAGATGGATCGGAAGGGGTAGACCATTTTATCGTCCTCCACGTTCGCCAGATTTTACTCCATTAGATTTTTTTATGTGAACAGGTGAAAACAATTGTGTATGCAACCAAACCTAGTTCATTAAAACATTTGAAAGCTAAAATAGTCAGTCAGTTAAGTGCCATACGTGAAACACGCTTGGGCGATCATGTCTCTTTCGAGACATGACTGACTGGGCAGAAGATTATCCAGCAGTAGGTTGCCATTGCTTTCTGCGGTAGACTGGTTGCCAGCCAAGGCTATAGAACCCAATCTGTGCTGTTATTTAACCCATAACTGGAGGGAAGAGATGGATTAATACCTTTCCCAAGGGTATTTGCGCGTAAGTGAATACAGTGAATTCAACTGGAATTCGAATTCGGCTCCCCGATTTCTCGTTCTGAGCCGATATCCACTGCACCACAACGCGGGGAGAAGACAGAAGAATAAAAAATATAAAATTGAAAGGCCTGTTCAGACAAGAGTTAAAATAGGGAGAGAAACAAAATAATGACAGGACGCTACTTCTTAGAGAAAACGATCCAAAAGGGCTCAATTCAGTTCCACTCCATCAGCAAAAACATTATTTGTCTGTTTAATTCCCTTAAACGAAAAAGTGCGATGCATAGAATTTCTTCTGAGTCGGTTGAAGCACGTCGGATTGAACGACGGTTGCCCCTACCCAGGTAGGTGTAGGCTCGAATCCTGCCGATGTCCATATTTTTCTTTAACAAGATTTCTCAAAAATTCAGGCTGGTAGACGAAAAAAAATGTACTGTTTAATAAATAAATAAATAAACGGATCGTCGACTGAAATATGAGTAGTCACTAAACATGACGATTCTAGTGAAAAAGTCTGTCGGATTAATAAAGAAAAAATCCATTACTTCTTTATATATATATATATATATGCACACACACACATTTATGTATATGTGCATGTGTGTCAGTTGCCATTATTTGATACATAGTGGTTGAAGTTCGAAGTTAGTAGCCCGTATCCAGTATTTAATACATTTTTCAAGACGTCAATAGATATTAATATTACATTTCTTTATCTTTTGTGAGTTAAGAATGAGATTTTGGCGTTAACTGAATTAACAAAAGGAAATGAAAAAAACATTCTTTAGTTGTGTACTCTTATGTCTCATAAAATGCACTCGTAAACACTCGAAAATAAAGGCTTATATATATATATATATATATATATATAAGCCTTTATTTACGACTGTTTCATTAAAAATGACAGACAAGGTATTGTTAAGTTTTTTATATAATTTTTCGTATATTTTTTTCTTTTTGGAACTCAAATTATATAAGAATTGCCCAAAGGTTTTGTTCTTTCGAGCTCTTTCGGCTACACTTTTAGCCATTATTAAGAATTAATTTTGTTTTACTTGCAAATAAAAATGCCTATAGAGACTCGTGTATGTCAAGTTCCAAACACGGTAAGCACATTGTTACCATTTTCATAATTAATGTTATTAATCTCCAAGAATTTAAATGTAAAGTCAATAGTCATCTCCTATCTCACTAACCTGCATTCTCTCTCCCATGCTCTTTTCTCCGTCCACTCCACTCTCATCAGTATTCTCATTATTCTCTTACCCACTTCCTGACACCCCCTATAACCTGTCACTCTTTCTCATAACTTTCCTCCTATGTAACCCCCTACAAAACAGTGGCAATAAAATGCCTTGCTTGGGGCGATATGATGATATAAAAAAGTAAAAGATTTCTCTTTTTTTATTAGTAATGCCTCCATTATTTTTAATCTTCTTTCGCATGCGGATGATGCTATTATGTATGTATTATCAACAAGTATATAACGGATAAGTCCTGGAAAAACTCAATGTGTGTTTAAATGAGATCGGATGGAATTGTTGTGAGAAAGGTGCAATATCAATCTATTTATTCTCCCATAGCTATGGGTTAATTAGTAAGACTTGTGTCACTAAATCATTACTATAATCTACAAACTATATATCTTAAAAACATGTTTACTTTTAAAGTATAAAATTAGGTACAAAATATCTGTAGCTGAAGCCATAGAATTACTTTCAAAATATTTAGATTTCGGCAATAATTCAAGACTGGTTGCCAACTAAGGCTATAAAACCCAATCTATCTTGCTATTCAACCCATACCAGGAGGCAGAAGAGATTGATTTCTACATTTTCCATGGGTATTTGCGCGCAAGTGAATGCCTGGATTCAACTGGAATTCGAACTTGGCTCTATCGACTCCTCGTTCCGAGCCAATATTCACTGCTTCACAACGCACATCCTGAAAAAAATGAAACGCTTCACGAATTTGCGTGTCATCCTTGCGCAGGGACAGTGCTAATCTCTATATCATTCCAATTTTAGTATATGTACTATCGAAGCAGGATGTGCGTTGTGGTGTATTGGATATCGGCTCGGAACGAGAAATCGGGGAGCAGAGTTCGAATTCCAGTTGAATTCACTGTATTCACTTACGCGCAAATACCCTTGGGAAAGGTATTAATCCATCTCTTCCTTCCAGTTATGGGTTAAATAACAGGACAGATTGGGTTCTATAGCCTTGGTTGGCAACCAGTCTACCGCAGAAAGCAATGGCAACCTACTGCAGGATAATCTTCTGCCCAGTCAGTCATGTCTCTTTCGAGACATGATCGCCCAAGCGTGTTTCACGTATGGCACTTAACTAACTGATTGTCGAAGCAGAAATATACTTTGACCTAAATGTTGTTACAACGAGATCAAAGTTGACTCGTTTTGGTATCTGTTCGATGCAATTATCTTTCGTATAGGCGTATATCTAGAGTCTTCTTCTTCTTCTATGTGCCCTGTCCCTTCAGGACGTAGGCGATCATGGATCTCCATGTCTCCCTATCCCTTGTGGCTCTTAGTATGTTTGCTCCTGTTGCTCCTGGCATCCCCCGTTCCGTCATCCACCTGATCAGACTCTGCAGATATGTTATCTGCTGCCTTCCTCTGTCTCTCCTTCCTTCTATCTGACCAGTCAGTATCAGGTTATCCAGGCTCTCCTTCCTCATTGCATGTCCCAGGAACTTCAGTTGTCTCTTCCTGATGCTCAGCATCAATTTCCTTTTTGTTGCCATTCTTTCTAACACTTCGTCGTTGCTTGTATGCTCACTCCACGATATCCGTAGCATCCTTCTGTAGAACCACATTTCGGCCGCTTCCAGTTTTTTCCTCATTTTCGGTGATATTGTCCAGCATTCACAGCCGTACTGAAGAACTGACATCACGTAGCAGTCTAGCACTCTTTTCTTCGTTTCTATTGAGATCTTCCTGTGTGTTAGTATTTTGCTCATCTTCTGGAACGCGTCCTTTGCCATGCCAATTCGCCTTCGGATCTCCGTGTCGCACTTTCCATCTCCTGTTAGAACACTTCCTAGGTACTTAAATTCTTGGACTTGTTTGATTCTGTTATCCCCCACTTGTATTTGGCATTTTGGGTTGTATCTTTTGCTGATGACCATGCACTCAGTTTTCTTAAAGTTTGTTTGTAGTCCCTTCTTGTCACTCTCCACTGCTACTTTCTGTATGAGATCTTGCAGTTTCCTTTCAATGTCCGCAATCAGTACTGTATCGTCCGCGTATCTTATGTTGTTCAGGTTGTGGCCTCCAATAATAAATCCTGGTGTGTCATCTAGGGTCCTCAAAATATTCTCGCTGTATAGGTTGAACAAATCCGGTGAAAAGACACATCCTTGTCTTACGCCTTTTTCTATCTTTGTGTATCTACTGAGGTCGTTACCTGTCCGTATGCAGGCCGTTTGCTGCCAGTAGAGATTCTTGATTATTCTTATATCTTTGCCGAAAATGTCGAGGTTGCCTATCATTTCCATCAATTCTTTGTGTCGTATTTTGTCGAATGCTTTCGCGTAATCAATGAAGCATAGGTACAAGTCTTTCTTCATTTGTAATGCCCTTTCAGAGAGCATCCTAATCATGAATATGGCGTTCCTTGTTCCAGTGTCTTTGACGAACCCGCACTGTTCCTGCCCTATCTCTGGCCTGATTCTGCTTCTCGCTCTATTCATCAGGATTCTGACAATCAGTTTTGTGATGTGACTCATTAAACTGATAGTTCTGTGTAGTTCACACTCGTTTGCACCTGGTTTCTTCGGCAGTGCTATAAATATCGACTTGCATAGGTCGTCTGGTATTATTCCGCTGCTATAAATTTCGTTTATTATGTCGGTAATCTTTTCTATGCCATATTCTTCTAAGGCTGTCAGCATCTCTATCACTATGCCATCTGGGCCAGGTGCTTTATTTCTGTTCATTTTGGCCATTGTAGCTTCCACTTCGGATTTTAGTATTTCCGGTCCATCCATCTCCTTGTGTATTCTCAGTTGTTCTCTCTTGTCGCCAAAGAGATCCTTTATGTATTCTTCCCATCGCTGGAGTATTTCCTCTTTCTCTACTATGATTGTCCCTTCCTTGGATTTTATGCATCCTGTTGAGGAACAGGTTTTTTGTCCTGTCAGTTCTCTTATCTCTTTATGCATTTCTGCTTTGTTGTTCCTGCTCAGTCTCTCTACTTCTGCACATTTGTTGTTGAGCCATTCCTCTTTGGCTTGTCTGCATTTGTTCCTTATCTCCCTTTGAAGTTTTTTGTACTCTGCTCCGTGTCTTGGCGTTATTTTTTGTCTCCTTTGCATCATGTGGATGGATCTCTTCGGTCATCCACTCATTTTTCCTTCTGCGTCTGATTTCCTTTGGGGCTATGTTGTTCGCTGAGGTCACCATTGCTTCTTTTAGTGACTCCCATTTTGAGTATCCTTTTCCAATTTGTTCTTCATATTTCTTTTTTACGCTGTTATTATATTCTTTCTGCAGGGTGAGATCATCCTCTAGTGTGTCGTATTGCAGTCTTGGTGTTATGCTGGGTTTCTTCAGTCTTCGGAGTTTCACTTTTAGTTTGCAGATGACTGGGACGTGGTCACTTCCGCAGTCAGCACCTGGGTACGTTTTGCATTGGACTACTGCGTTCCTGAATCTCTTGTTTATAGTTATATAATCTATTTGGTTCTTCGTGTCCCCTCCTGGGCTTCTCCATGTCCATAAACGTCGTGGGTGTTCTTGGAACCAGGTGTTAGTAATGACCTGGTCATTGGCTGAGCACCATTGGATCCATTTTTCTCCTCTTTCGTTGCGCTCTCCTAGACCGAAGTTGCCGTTCGTGTCTCCTTCTCTATCTTTACCTACCTTTGCATTTAAGTCCCCCATTATTATCCTGACTTCTTGGCTTTTGCACTGAGCCTTAGCACTGTCCAGTATTGAATAGAATGAGTCTATTTCGTCCTCTGAGCTTTGAGTTGTTGGCGCATAGACTACTATAATAGCTATATTGAGGGGCCTTCCCCGCAGTTTAACCAAGAGGACTCTCTCTGACAGTTGCCAGTATCCAAGTACACATCTCTTAACTTGTTTGTTTAGTATTAAAGCGACCCCTTTTTCGTGTTTTTTTCCTCCTGCATATATTATCCTGTGGGTGTCGCTACTGAAATCTCCGTTATTAGGCCATCTTGTTTCACATATTCCTAGAATGCTGATATTCAGTCTGTTCATTTCCTGTTTGACATTCTCTAGTTGTCCACAGTTCAGTGTCCTGACGTTCCATGTTCCTATAGTGAGTTTGTCTTTGATTCGCACAGTTGCAGGATAACGGTCCAGCGACACCTGTTGCTCATGTCGTTCTTTCCCGGGCGAGGGACAAATTTTGGAGTAAAATGTCCCCTTTACGCCGTTGGTGCTAACAGTCGCCGGATGACGGTCAGGTGGCACCTGTTGCCCATGCCGGTCCTTACCGAGCGAGGAGTTGCTTCCTTGGGAAGTAACCCCCTTCACGCTGTTGGCTTTCATATATTTATTGTGACTATCCATGATTGAGCGGGGGAAGATAGTGGAGTGGTATCCCGTTGCCTTCTCCACGATGGTTTATTGAGACATCACCTCTAGTTAGCTGGCCGTTGACTCTTTGAGAGTTCTTCCGCCCTTTGTAGGTTTATATTTTTGACCTACAGGGATGCTAACGTCCCAATTAAGTGTACATATAGTTGATGTAAAAAAAAAAAAAAAAAATACTAAGTTTTAACTTAGTTAAAGTCGAAATGGAGTTCAGACAAAAGAAAAATTTAGTATATTCTTATGAAAAATATTAAATGGTAAAAGAAAACAGATACAAACTAGTCTAACTTCTAAGAACCTCGCAGCAGTAATTACAATCAGCATACTTTACCAGTAGTCACAAGAAATATTATGCATATTCGACATTTTGGCAGTCATCTTCTGACTTTCTTTGGTTCTATCATATATATACTGATACGGTGCTGGTAGGAACACGTGGGGCTTTTCTTTTTTTTTTTTGGAAGGGGGATGAAGGAAAAGGATTGCTAGGAGAGAAAGGACGCTAACTTTTTTCCTTAGATTGAAGACGGGGAGAGAAAAAAGGTAATTTTAAATTCTATAGAATCCTTTTTTTTTTTTTGGTAGCTACAGGCAAAAACAGAAAAAAATTCAAAATATACTCACTCTGAAAGAAAATATATGTAAATAAAATATACGTAGCATGAATTAAACGAACCTTTCCTTTAGCTAGTCGAAATTCTAAGAACCTCGCAGCAGTAATTACAATCAGCATACTGCCAAAATGTCGAATATCTAGAGTAGTTTTAAAAAATTGAGGTATTCAAGATGGTTTTGTTTACTGACCTGCGCACTTTGTTGCTCCGTTTTTCTTTTTTAAGATTTAATCTTTATTTATTTTTTTTTTAAATAGTTTTTATCAGCCGCGTAATCATTTTGCATTAAAATCTCTTCCGTTGTGTCTAACAAAAAGAAAATGTAACCTAAAATCAAGTGTGTGGGAATTAAAGGAAAAAACACCGAAAAAATGTTTAACGAGAGGATTGAAAAAAAAAACAAAAAACAAAAAAACGAAAAAACAAAACAAAACAAAGAAAACAAAAAACAAACAAAACAAAACAAAAAACAAAACAAAAAACAAAACAAAACAAAAAACAAAACAAAACAAAAACATCTTAAATATGAAAAGAAATAAATCAACAACAAAAGAAAGGAACAAAGGCGTTTACATCCAGACAACCTATACTTAAATTTTCTTTCAGCATTTGGATGTGAACCAGGTTATTCTTCGTCCCTTTAAACTTTAAAAGAATTAATTTAACTTCTTCCTGAGACGATTGGCTATACACAAAAGTCACCATGCAATATCATAAGTTTTGCAAGTCTATAAGCAAAAAGTCTTTCTGATGCACTTTGAATACAAGACTTTTGATTTTCTCGTTACGACTCATTTTAGTTACAGTCGGCCACGTTATTAATTGTCAGACATCTTCCCAAGCCAGAGAAAGTAGCGCTTCAAAAGTCAAGCAAAGTACTCAGAAACAGGAAAATTCGTTAGAAACAAAGAAAAGAGTGCTGAAATGTTATATAATAGGAACCTTCTTATATGGCTGTTAATACTGGACGGTCTCCTCAAAGGGAGACCGTCCAGTATTAACAATACAAAATATGGATACACTAGAAATATGGTTCTACAGAAGAATGTTTAGAATTCCATGGAGGAAGTACATTAGCAACGAAGGATGCTTAAGGAAAATGAAAACAAAATGGACACTTAGAATAAGAAAGAGACATTTAAAACTACTTGGACTCATAATGAAGAAGAGAGTTTGGAGAGTTTGACTCTTAGAGAGCATATCGAAAACAGAAGTCAGAGAGAGAGAGAGAGAGAGAGAGAGAGAGAGAGAGAGAGAGAGAGAGAGATCTACCTAAATGACGTGGTTGTGAGAATGGATAGCAGAACAAGTGGCACGATGGATGGCAAAGACACAAACATTGCTAAAAGCTTCAAGGGATGATATGTTGTGAAGAGCCACAGTCGCTCACGTCCTGAAGGGACATGGCACTTAGAAGAAGAAAAGGTTCAGAGTTAAGACAAAGCAGATCAAATTCATTTGGAAAAGTAAATCTTAATAAAAGATAACATGGTTACATATAAACAACATTCGTGAGATTTCTTTTACAATATAAATAATATCCCTGCCACTGCTAGTGATGTACAAAGCAAAGCACCGCTATTAATATTGCATAAATTTGAAATATAATTAACTATATATTTTTGGAGGAATATATAATAAAAATGTCTGGTTGCCAACATAGAGAGAGAATTAAGTTGATGATCCTTCGGCTACAGTAAGAGAACGATTTGAAACACTTCACAAGAATGGTGGGAGCCATAAAATTAGTTACTCACGTTACCTTTTCGGATGCTCTATAAAAATTTTGCCATAAAATATTGTCCTTAGATAAAACTATATTATTCTGCGATTTCTATTTCTCATTGAAGTTTTATGACTAATTTAAATGTGTATTACGTGCTAAGTTTGTCAGCGTACATTTGAAACTCAATCTTAATGTTAAATAAAATGTTATCTACACTAACAAAAAATAAAATTTCAACGTACTGAGTGTAATTGCCATTGCCACATGAAACATGCGTGAGAGAACTGACAACTGCGGGTATATATTGTAAAAGGCTTTATTTCCTTTGTAGTACTTGTGCAGCTGTGAAAACTGCAATTAAGACAAACAAATAACATGAGCACATGGAGGAAGAATGTACACAAAGATAAATAATTACAAAATTCGAAAAAATAAGAAAATAAACAATTAAATGTACATAAAATAATTGTAACAAAACAGGGAACTTATAACAAGGGTTTAAATCAACAGGAATCGTTTGCGTCGCCAAAGCAGTACATTTTTAAAAATTAAGAAAGGGCCTAAAAGGCAATAAATATTTAGAAGAATTAAAACTTCATTAATTATAAAATTTGTCTAGGGTTTGCTGGAAGTTGAATGGAAAAAAATTTAATTACTTCGTTAGCACCTCGTGTGGTCTGTGGCAATTGAGTTACTCCCTAACAGTACCGAACGAATGTGCTGCCACTGGAGATAACAAATTTACGGCTGACCTCTGAGAAGGTCTCAATCCAAAATACTGTTAAGGGGGTTTCTATTTCTTACGCAGAGACCAAAAATCCTATATTCTAGAAAAGGTTGCAGTAAAACAGCTTATTTGTAATATTTTTAATTATTCTAACTTTACTGTTTTGTCTCATACCTTTCATTTGGATCTCATTATTGTTTTACGTTATCCTAAAATATAAAGATCTATATTTTCTGGCAACATTGTCCCAAGGGGCGGCAAAGCCGCTGGTCAAGAATACAGGGCAGGCTTCGGCGAGAAAACGAACCTGCTGATTTTTACATTAAGGTTTGGTAGCAAATGGTGCCTGGCGGCAGCTACACCGAGAACGATACTAATTTTGATCATGCCGCAATAAAGAAATATACGGGTAGAAAGTATACTGAAAAAAAAAACAAAAAACTTTCGAAATCTTCGGCCATCTTGTGACATAGTAAAACTCACTAGTGTATCGTCTGTATCTGAACTTTAGACGGTAACGCATGTTGCGATAAGGTTCAGCGTATTGAAATAGTCAAGTGCCGGTAATTATCATACCACAGAACTGCACACGTTATTTTTGTTCAGTTAGAGTCGTTTGAGATAGAGGTCGGATTGTTAACCATCAAGAAGCTAAATGTAAGAGAATTGCTTCGAATGTTGGATATAACGCATCTGCAATGAGTTAATTTCGGCAGCAAGTCAAATGAATATTCCTACGCTAGTAGATCAGGTCCTAGACGGGTTGTCACGCATAGTAAGTGTATTTACCCTGTTCATCCACTGGAGCGAGTTGCTTTTGAAAGTGGGTAACCCGAATGCGGACACTCGGGTCACTGGTCAAAGATTACCCAGTTCCTGCATACGTGGTAATTGGGTACAAAACTTGTCTTAGCATGTCAGGATTGATCTCAGCATGTCTAAGCTTGTCTTTCTTTGGTCTCATAGCCTTGCTACAAGTGGCAGGTAAGTATTGTAATAGCAGCAGTGACAGACTTCAAGACGTCTACAGTGCAGCAAATGTATCCGCAGGAATGTAAATACAGACGTTTATAAGAAGTAAGACTACAAAAACACGTGCTGATAGCCAGACTTCCATCTAGGCCCCAACATTATCCAGGATATATCAAGTAATGTCCCGAGAAGGTCACCCGGAGGTTCGAATAGAGTTTTCTAGAGTTTAGTGACGGCCGCAGTCTCTGTTTTCATGTAAATGATGTTCTTTTTTTGTACGATCAAACACCTTAGAAGTGACAGATTGTATTTACCCACTGATTCCAAGTAAATCAAGAGAAAAGGACAAGAATCAGCGTTTCAAATAATTTTATTTCTTTTTTTTTGACACAGAAAAAGTAATATTTCAGGCAAGTCACTTGTTCATTACTAAAACCTAAAAAAAGTCGTGGCTAGATCCAAAAATACCTTCAAAACTTCAATTTGAAATGTAATTTTACGAGGAAAATCGTTGAAAGTTTCAAATGTTTTTTTTTTTAATTAAGAATACTTAAAATATTTTTAAGCTGTCTTTACAAAATCAAACAATGAGCAACTGGGACGCTGGAACAGAATTAAGTATTTCTGGATAAGCAAGTTGACTGAACCACACAGTAAACGATGAGGTAGGTGGGTGGCAAGTCCTTTCATACACAGCAGATTCTTCAGACTATGACCTGTTGTACTCCAGACAACGTTCAACCAAGTTCAATATAAGTACGAAACCCAATAATGGCTACCGCTTCCCACTTCACAAAAACAAACCAAAAGAAGAAAAAAAAAAGAAGGAAAACAAACAAACATTTATTTTCCACAAATGTTTTTGTAAATAATTTCGTTTCTTGTTAAACATTTTATCCCAATCAAGGCGATAAATCAACTAAGCTGCAAGAAATTACTGAAGATGAAAGACGGAGTGAAGGGAACTGAGAAAACTTTACAAAGGAGAAAGGACACTAGAAAAGACAGGATTTAAGGAAACAAGATGGCGACTGACGTTGCAGTTAAATGTTTTATCGATTATAACTGACAGGAACACAAGAAGCTGGAAGTGTTCCATAAGCAAGAATTCCAACGAAGAAATTATTAGAATTAATTCGGTGGTGGCTATTAAATATACTGGTTGGGCAGTATACAGTGAAAGTTTCAGATCATTATTCACGTAATAGCTTTGTATCAGACTAACACATCACTCAATAAGTCCCGGACTTGACATACACATGCCGCCACTAATAAAAAATCCATATGATTTTTATGAAGTACTAACCTTCAAATGGCACGTGAGACAATTTGATCAATCGGATTATTAGTTTGCAAATTACAGTTAAGTGAAGCTACTGTTGAAAATTTCCAAAACAATGGAAAAATCTGAATTTTGTGAGTTGATAATGCATCGCTTTCTGATAAAATAAAAAATACTGTTCAACCAAAGTAATGGCTTGATAAGTGTTATTCGGACTTTGCTTCGTCGGAAACAATGGTTAAGAGGGAGTATGCTGATTTAAACGCTGTCGTACAGACACAAATGATGTTCAGCATCATTAGCTCAGGTCGTCAAAATCGGCAGTTGTCCAGGAAAACATCAAAGAAATCCAAATACTCGTTTTGGCCGATCGTAAATTGAAGTTGCATGAGATAGCAAAAGAGTTGAACATATCAGAAGGCAGTGTATTCACCATTTTGCATGAACATTTGTCAATGAGAAAGCTGTGATCAAAGGGGGTGCCACGTTTGCTCACAGTCGATCAAAAACAACAACAACAACGCATCGATGATTCAGAGCGTTGTTTGCTACTGTTTCAAGGCAACAAAAAAGATTTTTTGCATAAATATGTGACAATGGATGAAACATGGATCCACCACTTCACTCCGGAGTCAAATCGGCAGTCAGCTGAGTGGACAACAGCAGGTGAAAGCCGTCCAAAGCGACCAAAACGCAAACATCAGCAGGCAAGATTTCGACCTCTGTATTTTGGGACGCGCAACTTATTTTGTTCGATTACCTTGAGAAAGAACCATCAATAGCGACTGTTATGTATCATTATTGGTGTGTTTGAAGGAAGAAATTGCCAAAAATGACCTCAAATGAAGAATAAAAAAGTGATCTTTCGCCAAGACAACGCACCATGTCACAAGTCGATCGCAACGATGGCAAAACTACATGTATTGCACATCGAATTGTTTCCGCATTCACTCACGCCAGATCTGATCCCCAGTGACTACTAGCTGTTTGCAGACTTCAAAAGAATGCTCCAGAGAAAAATATTTGGCTCCAATGAAGAAGTGGTATCGGAAACTGAGGCGTATTTCCCTCTTTCTTCTATCTGACCTGCGAGTATCAGATTCTTCAAGCCTTCCTTCCTCATCACATGTCCCAGGAACTTCAGCTGTGTTTTCCTGATGCTCAGTATTAATTTCCTTTTCGTTTCTATCATTTCTAAAACCTCATCATTGCTCATATGCTTGATCTATGATATCTGCAGTATCATTCTGTAGAACCACATTTCAGTTGTTTCAAGTTTTTCATTCATCTCTGAAGATATTGTCCAGCATTCACTGCCATATTGAAGAAGAGACAACACAAAGCAATCCAATAATCTCTTCTTTGTCCAGAGCGAAATTTTCCTGTCTCTTCCTGCTCAGCTTCTGGAATGCGTTCTTCGCCATGCTAATTCGCCTTCGGATCTCTGTGTCACACTTCCCATCTTCTGTTAGAACACTTCCCAAGTACTTAAATATTTGTAGCTGCTTGATTTTAGTATCCCCAACTTGTAATTGGCATTTTGCGCACCTCTATTTGCTGATGACCATACATTCGGTTTTCTTGTAGTTCTTTCTTTCGACTTTCTTCATCTACCTTTTTTAGGAGGTCTTGTAATCTTTTTTTCCGTGTCGGTTATTAGCATTGTATCATATGCGTGGTTTGTGGTCCAGTGGATATCGGCTCGGAGCGAGAAATCGGGGAGCAGAGTTCGAATTCCAGTTGAATTCATTGCATTCACTTACACGCAAATACCCTTGGGAAAGGTATTAATCCGTCTCTTCCTTCTAGTTATGGGTTAAATAACAGGACAGATTGGGTTCTATAACCTTGGTTGGCAACCAGTCTACCGCAGAAAGCAATGGCAACCTACTGCGGGATAATCTTCTGCGCAGTCAGTCATGTCTCTTTCGAGACATGATCGCCCAAGCGTGTTTCACGTATGGCACTTAACTGACTGATCATATGCGTATCTTACGCTGTTCAGATTGTGACCGCCGATGAGGAATCCTGACATAACATCTCTGGTCCTCAGAATAGTCTCACTGTACAAGTTGAATAGATCAAAAAGACACGTTCTTGTCTTGCAACGGTTTCTATCTTTGTATATCTGCTGAATTCGTTTCCTATCCGTATGCAGGCGGTCTGTTGCCAGTAGAGATTCTTGATTACTCTAATGTCTATCCAATATATGTGTAGATTGTTGAGCATTTCTATCAATTATTTGTGGGGTACTTTGTTGAACGCCTTGGCAAAGTCTACAAAACACAGGTAAACGTTCTTTTTCATTTGTAACGCCCTTTCTGATAGCATCCTATTGTGTGTAAAAATACACACAAAAAGAAAGAAAGAGAGAATGAAAAAGAGAGTAAGAAAGAGAGAGGGAGAATGAAAAAGAGAGAATAAAAAAGAAAAAAGAGTAAGAAAGAGAGAAAGAGAGAGAGAGAGAGAGAGAGAGAGAGAGAGAGAGAGAGGAGGCTTGAGAAAGTGACTTACGCTGAAAAATAGAAGAGAAAGAAAAAAAGAAAAAGGAAATGAAACTAGAATTCATATCGTGCCATTTAACACGCCTGGTAACATCGTGTGACATCTTTTGATTACAGGGTGTAGCTATCAACACAGTATTTAATTTTAAGAAGGTTGTTATCTCGGCTTCAAGCACCCGCCCAAGATCCTCCTCTCGCCATGTCAAAGGAAGATACTAAGATACGGAGAAGAAAAGCAAGACCGCCTTATTTTTGTATGTTAATAACAACAATTGATAGCCACTCGTACGCGCTACGGATCGCCCTCGCTTGATTATTTTGATACCACACACAAAGCAGCTCATGGATTAAGTGGGAACAACAAGAACTAGGATTTCTTCAAAGGATTTTTATGAAAGTACAAATTAAAGTCAGTAGATAAAATATAATAGCTTTGAGAATTTCAAATAAAAGTTAAATACAGTGTAACCCGGATATAAGAGAGTTGTCGAGACCGGGTAACGTTATCTTATATCCGGGTTTCTCGTATATCCAGGTTTGGTCCATTTTATATACATTACCACAGGCTCTAATTTGGGACCAGAGAAAATATCTCTTATATCCGGGTTTCTTTTATATCCGGGTTATACTCACATTAAAAGCAACATAAGTGAATAATTTAATAAAAATATTTGATAATGTATAAAATAAATTCAGTTTAATGTATATGTTGTTTTTTTTACGGGTTATCAATTTGAAGGTTATTTAAAGCCAGGACATATTTTGGAGATTGTAAGAAATTTTAGAGATAATAATGATTTTACTGATACAAATTCTACTATTTAATTCATAGGTGGGGGGACGAAGGAGTGAATTTATACCTCTTCTGTACGTAAGTGAAAATAACATACACGACAGGAATTAAAAATTGTCTCATTGTGTCGTGTTAGACAATTTTTCCTCGTCCTAACCTATCTTACCTTCTATTCGTCCACGCAATGAATATTTCTACAACACCTGGTCTGGTGCTATGCATTTAATTTAGAGATTCTAAATAAAATACAAAAAAAACAAACCTGTAATGTGATTAGAACCTTGAATCTGGCATCTCGGTTTCAGCCATTTTCCGCCACCGTAATGTAGCTTCCCTGTCAGTCAGTGAGTTAAGTGCCATACGTGAAACACACTTGGGCGATCATGTCTCGATCATGACTGACTGGGCAGAAGATTATCCGGCAGTAGGTTGCCATTGCTTTCTGCGGTAGACTGGTTGCCAGCCAAGGCTATAGAATCCATACTGTCCTGTTATTTAACGCATAACTGGAAGGAAGAGGCAGATTAATACCTTTCTCAAGGGTATTTGCGCGTAAGTGAATGCAATGAATTCAACTGGAATTTGAACTCGGCTCCCCGATTTCTCGTTCCGAGCCGATATCCACTGCACCACAACGTGTATTTTCTATAAATATTTTCATAGTAATTGTTCTAATGAACTTTCCTCTTTGGGGCATAAGCTTTATTAAATTCAGCGTAGTACTAGATTGATGACATGGGCTCATCATTTTACAGCTGAAATTCCTATATTTAATCATAAGTTCTGTGCTAACAGTTTCTTCTCTCACACTTTTCACTTGCTGCACTCTCTTTCCGTCTTCTTCTTTCCCAATCTATTTTGATCTTCGAAAATTTAAATCCAATGTCAATCGTTATCTTTTGTTTTTGTTTTTTAATTACAATTCTTTTGTTATTCCCCATGCTTAATAATATTTTCTTTTTCTCATATTCTACCACACTCACTAAGCTGTTGCGTCTTAGTGGCTTTATTGGTATGAAATGATTAAAAAAAAAAATGCCAAATAAAATAAAAACAAACTTCGTGACGTGTTTCGTTCCCAGAAAGAACGTCTTCAGACTATTAACGACTTTCTTGATGTTATATTAAAAAGAGGAAAATGGTGACGGGAGAAATACAACAGACGTGGGTTACATTTTACATCTAAACGTTAAAGATATAGAGATGCTCAGTCTTTAAATTTTTATTAAATTCAATACATTTTAGTGTTAATAAATTATTTTCTCTTTTAGTCATAACTGTAGATTACGCACTGCAGATATTGTATATTTTAGAAGTAGCTGATTTGGATGTTTTATTTATGTCAGTTGAGTTACTGTTCTACGACTAATATAACTGATGACGTCATCCCCGGCCATCTTTACTATTGCAGAGTCCAACGTACAGTGCATGTCCGGATAGAGTAATCTAGTGGCTCGCAAATTAGAATCAGTGTACCGAGTTCAAATTCTGTTTCGTTATCTTCACACTAACCACCTAGGGAAAGTCACGAACTCATTTTCTTTAAGTTAAATAACAAAGCATAGTAGCTCTCTTGTCTTGGGTGGAAGCCTAGCTAGGAGAAGGAAAACTCGAAATTCAGACCTGTGGAAGTCTGTTTCAAGATGCCATAGCAAATTGTACAGCGGTTTCCACATAAGCTTTCATCGTTATAATCAAATCATTTGTGTGGGTAACTTAGCTGTTTAGTTTTAAACTGGACTTAGGGGCCCACATACGCCGGGAGAGTCTACTATATAATAACATGAGAGGGCAAAAGTAAAACAATTTTTAAATAAATTATAATAAATGTAATCTGATAAACATTACGTAACGCCTAAAAGATTTCTTTTTGCTTTTGCACAATAATAAAAATGGCGGAGGTGTTAGTTTTATTTCATACACTTCCTCTTTACTCTTGAAAGAAAATATTTGTTTTTTTTTTATCTGAGCCTTATGTAAATTCGAATATATGTACAGCACTTTTGATGGTGATCCCATTATTTTAAGTAAATATTAGTTCTTTGATTTTAGTGTTATTTTTGTTTTGAAAGAGACACACACAGAGAGAGAGAGAGAGAGAGAGAGACAGACAGACAGACAGACAGACAGACAGACAGGCAGAGACAAAGAGAAAGAGAGCGAAGGAGACAGACAGACAGACAGAGACACAGAGAGAGACGGAGAGAGAGACAGACAGACAAAGACAATAACAGAGACAGAGACAAAGAAAGACAGAGAGAGGAGAGAGACAAACAGAGACAAATACAGTGAGATAGAGAGTGATAAAGACAGAGAGAGACAAATAGAGACAGAGACAAACAGAGAGAGAGAGTGAGAAAGAGAGAGAGGGAGAGAGACAGACAAACATACAGATACAAAGACAGAAGGAGAGGAAGAGAGAAACACAGATAGACAGACAGATACGAAGACAGAGAGAGAGAGAAGGGAGAGGGAGGGGGGAGGAGACAAAGACAGAGAGAGATAGACTGACAGACAGATACAAAGACAGAGAGAGAGAGAAAGGGAAGAAATAGACAGACAGACAGGTAAACAGACAGAGAGAGTAATACAGAAAGACAGAGAGAGAGAGAGACAGAGAGGGGGTGGAGAGAGCGCTAGTTTAAAGTGATAGATTAATTTCTTCTTTCGGTTACTTAATCCGTTAGGACGTTTGAAGTGAGAGCCAAGTGGAAGTCCATGATCGCCGACGTCCTGAAGGGACACGGCACATGAAGAAGAAAAATTTTAGCAAGCTTGTCTCGATAGATGAGTGATTCTCTACCACCATGACGCAGCAGACTAGTGTGCCGCGCGATCATCTTAAGTGTGCCACGAAATATTGCCACTGTATACATATATATATATATGTGTGTGCGTAGAAATAGTAATGGTACAACATTAGTATCTGAATAAATAAATATGAAACTTTTTCAAATAATTAGCTAAAAAGGCTTTTATTGCAATTTTCTACTTCTTATTCGTGTGAATGGGGCTTCTCAACCCTAAATAATATCAAAAATAAGAAGCGAAAATGACTACGCCCAACTGAAGAAGAATGGCAGTCTGCTTATCGCCCATTCAACCAAAGAAATTAAAAGAAATGGCGTCAAAAACACCAGGCACTGGTTTAACGCTAAATAATACCTTTCCCAAGGGTATTTGCGCGTATTCACTTACTCGCAAATACCCTTGGGAAAGTTATTAATCCGTCTCTTCCTTCCAGTTATGGGTTAAATAGCAGGACAGATTGGGTTCTATAGCCTTGGTCGGCAACCAGTCTACCGCAGAAAGCAATGGCAGCCTACTGCGGGATAATCTTCTGCCCAGTCAGTCATGTGTCTTTCGAGACATGATCGCCCAAGCGTGTATCACGTATGGCACTTAACTGACTGAATCTGACTGAATCTGCACAAATAGTTGAATAGAAACATAAAGTAACTTTATATTTTTCTATATATTTTTAAAACAATTTACTTTATTTCATACAATTTAAATGTATACCCTTTAAAAATTTGAGATAAGTGTACCCTGATATTTTCATTTGCTTCCATCAGTCAATCAGTTTAGTGCCATACATTATACACACTTGGGCGATCATGTCTCGAAAGAGACATGACTGACTGGGCAGAAGATTATTCCGCAGTAGGTTGCCATTACTTTCTGCGGTAGACTGGTTGCTAGCCAAGGCTATAGAACCCAGTCTCTCCTGTTATTTAACACATAACAGGAGGGAAGAGATGGATTAATACCACAACGCACATCCGGAAATTTCAGTTGACCTTAATCTAACTAAAACTCTTACCTCGAAAAATGTCTTACTGGACTTGTTGAAAGAACAGCAGACTACATAGTTTGATGACTGACAAATTGATGAAGAAACACATTGGTGTGCAGCATGATGATTTTCTTCTGAAAGAATGTCATTGATTAGTGATCTGGAAATTCACTTGACCTCAATCCCATTAAAAAATCTTAATATATTAATATATTTTTGACTTGATCAGCATTATGAACACTATTTCACGCTTAGTTTGTTTGCTTCGGCATATCAATACACTCCTGATCAAAAATTTAAGACCACTTAAAAATCTTTAAAAAGAATTTTTTTTTTACAGATAGATTTTAAACTCCTACCACTTAGGTTACCATTACTACAATCTAAAAGGTTATGGAAACAAAAAGTGACATTCCAAACATTTTATTTAGAAATTTACATTTTTATAAAATGAGGCGATTTACGCATGATCAAAACTATAAGACCAGGGGTATAAATTGTTAGATCTATGGTAATTCCAATGTTTTTAGTTCAGTTAGAGATTAGCAATCATTGCGTAAAGGTGTTACCATACCTAAAGCAAGCAAACTTACCAAAGTTGAGCGTTCTCGAATTCTAGAATTCCATAAGCAAGGTTTGTCACAGCAGGCGATCGCAGCTAAGGTTAATCGCAGTAAAACTGTTGTAATATAACAATCTGGCCCCACCCGAGGAAGGCTGATGCAAGCGAGGGTGTTTCCGGTCGTTGAAAGGAACGGATGTCGTTTGACCTTATTTCCGGCAGCAGCGGAAATAACTACAGAGGCAAACAGAACAGGTGTCTCTGAGAATTACGTGGGCGTGCGTGGGCGAGGCAAAACCGGAAGAAAAAGTCCCGGTTCTGGAAGATTATAAAAAGACCTCGGCACACGGATTCGCCAGTAGAGGAGCAACAGAGATCGGCCGGTGAAGTCATATTTTTACATATATGTTTGTTTGCTGTTTTGAGGCGCATAATTGGTGCCTAGTGACTTGCTGTTTTGAGACAACAAAACAGTTAGATGCGAGCTGGTTGCCACGGCGACGATTGAAATTCAACGGACTTAAAACTACCAGATAGAAAGAAAAAAGAAGACGAAAATAGAAGCAGCCGCACGACTATAGACATCAGCCAAGGTAGGTGACTCTTTGATTTGATAGTGTGTGTGTTCTGCTCTTGTTTATAATAAGTCTAGTTAGAAAAAAAAAAAAAAAATGGAACAGCATACTTTTGCCGATCTGACCCTAGAATTGAGAAATGTGGATTGTTCGGTGTCGAACACATTAAGGGTAGAACGGAGGGGGTGCAGGACTACATGCAGAGAGTAGTACGCCTAGCGGAGAGCGCATAGGTTGGGGTTGACGGGAGGAATAAAGTTGAGATATTTACCTATCTGTAAGTATAAAACATCTGAGTTAATGATCTATTTTTTTGTTAATATTTTACCATATATGTGAAGTGAGTTTACTGGTATGTTGCTTAATTAATCTTACTTTTATTGAGTAAGTGAAATGTAAAATCATGTAAAGGAAGTTTCTTCTACTCTTTAAAGTGGATAATTGGATTAACTTGTTGATAACAATGTTTTCTTTGGTTTGTGCAGTGTTAGGTTTTCTTTTTTTGGATTTCTTTTCAATGACTGTACACTACAAAATGATTTACATTTCTATGTTTGTGAATTATGCTTTTGTGCAGGTTCCCATCAATTCAACATCCTCTGTGAATTTTCATTTATGTGACTTGGGAAATATCTTTTGAAGATATATTAATTTCTGAAAACTTTATATTGACACGGATAGACCTGCAGATTCCACAGTTGATCGGAACAAAAAGAAAGAACAACTGAAAAGTCTTGTAGACTTATTGGCTGATATGCTATAGGATTGGGAAAGAAGCAGTGGGAGGATTAACGATAGTTTAAGTGAAATAGTTAGGAAGATACAAACGTGGAAAATTATTAATAGTATCTAAAGCATAAAGTAAATTATTCGTCTCTGGTGTCAGTACAGAGCGAGACTAACGGCTTTGTCTTTCGTTTCAGATGGCAAATCTTGTTCTGTTGGTCCTGCTGTTTTTTCCTGGATTGGACGTAGCGATTGAAAATTACCAGAACGTCGTATTTATTGAACAGAACGAGATCTCACTGTCACGTGCAAGGTGGCTGGTGACATTTTCGATCAATCTGACACCATACGACGCTGCGTTCCAATCATTGAAGGGATGCATACAAAATGTCCAGTCGGGCGCAAAGGAAAATTTCCCACAGGAATTTCTTGGGGACGTCACATTCGAAACATTGATGAATCATGTAAATGATGAATTTAAGCAAATTGTAATAGAACGTGAAAGGCTGTTAATAAAATATAAAATTATAGGTCTATGACTCGCAGAACTAAGCGGTCCGTGTTGCCCTTTGTAGGGAATGCTCTTAGTTACCTTTTTGGAGTAACATCGGAAGATGATCTACGTGTGATCAAAAGAGCATTGGGTAAGTTAGCAAATACACAGGAAAGGATACTACATATGACAGAGGATAGCATTTCCGTAATAAATGTTACGAGACATGAGGTATCTAATAATAGACACAAAATAAATGAAATTATTTCTAGCCTTAAAGGGATTGTAGGTTCCATGGCAAACGCAACACAGGGGTTGGATAAACGAGTATCCAGATTAGAGATCCTTACCCATAGATACTGGTTGTACAAGATTATAGTCGATAAATTAGGGAAATATTTCTTAGACGTCCGTATGGCTTTAAGCTATTTGGAACTGCAGCTCAACTTATTGTCGATTGGTCATTTGTCTCTTAGCATAATCGCTCCGCACGACTTAAGGGGATTGATGCATAAAATAGCTCA
The DNA here is from genome assembly GCA_037127315.1 of Ascarosepion bandense. Lineage (NCBI taxonomy): Eukaryota > Metazoa > Mollusca > Cephalopoda > Sepiida > Sepiidae > Ascarosepion > Ascarosepion bandense. The sequence goes on from JBBBDQ010000499.1 coordinate 8,063,216, forward strand.
GACGCTCCCAGATAATTTCAAATTAGCAAGCGATCCAGATAAGGACATCTGGTATTATTATAAAACATTAAGTTGTAGGACACTTTTTGACTCAAAATCGATTGTGGTTGTGGTGGACGTCCCATTGGTGGATAGAGAACACTCCTATGTAGTATATAACATTTTGAATTTTCCTCTTCCGTTGCCCACACGATCAGGTTCAGCGTTCGGATCCAAGTTGTCGGCCAGGTTGAAATGGAGTCAAAAATGATCGCGGTAAATAGGGCTGGAACACGCTATATTCTCTTGGGCCAGGCTGAAGCGACACGGTGCTCGGCAAGTACCGACGGATTGTGCGAGGTATCCGGTCCCGTTTATGCTACCAATTCAAGAGAATCTTGCGAGATGTCGCTTTTTCGGCATAATCAAGCAGGAATAGAGAGGAACTGTCGAGTCACAGTTAAAACGAATACTCGACTTCCAATCGCAATCAGGGTAGACAGGGAATCTTGGATGGTCGCTGCTACCAGGGATTTGCACTTTGCAGTTCTTTGTGGTGGCGGGTCTCGGAGCAAGCTTGTCGCCCAGGCCCCGCTGGCCAGTATACGGATAAAGGAGGGGTGTACTGCGTACAATGATCACATGGTGTTGGCTGCACAGGTTAACGGTGACTCAAGATTTAGAAACGTAGGGAAGCTACAGCTCACACCCATAAACGTCTCTGGTTCAGTGGTTTGGTCCCCAATTACGCAGAAATTTCCCAATTTTTCAGTGGACACCATGCCGGTAGAATTGCGCGATATGGAGGAGATTCCTATCCGCAAACTAGTAAATACCTTGGAACAGATAGATATGGAAAGATTTAGTGAAGGATATGAAGAACTCCCGAAGAAGTTGACGATAGGAGTCATTGCTGGCATAGTCGGCGTTATGATAATCCTTGGAATAATAGCTAGGAAGCGGATTTTTAAGTGTGAAAGAAGCAACAGTGCTTCGGGAAAGGAAAGGGAGTTATCCGTTGTGAATAGTACTCCGGGGTCAACGGGTGTTCAACACTCAAATGTCTCTGCGTTAAACAGAGAGATGTCAACAAATCAGATATGCTTGGATTCGAATCCAGAGGAAGTAGTTCAAGGAATGGAAAACATTGTACAAACTAAGGAGCTGCGAGTCACGGGTCCATTTTTTTGGACTGGATTGGTATGGATGAAACCTCTGGTCTTCCACAGGTGGATTGCATGCGGGTTGACGTTGGAATCAGGGTAGTTTTCTTCATTTTCTATTGAACATTTCTCGGTCAGACTATGAATGATATGTACTGCAGATAATGGCCAGACTATGAATGATATGTACTGCAGATAATGGCCATAGTATGTTTGAAATTAAATTAAATTAAATGAAGTTACATGTGTAACAATAAACTCGAGCAGAAACACGCATGGTGTTGGTCAAAGGTCATTTACTCGATGTCAGTTTAGAAACTGGGGCGCGGTTACCGCCTATGATCATGTGGTCGTGCATCGAGGCGTCTACGCTTATGGACAGAATCGAGAAAGAAAATGAACATTTTTAAGAACTTTGCCCAATTCTGTGAAAATGGATATTAAAAAAAAAAAAAGAACAATGAAACATCGAGCTGGTAGAACAATTTTCACGATGGACACGAACATTGTTGGGTTGCCGATGTAGGCTCCCCTATATATTTTTTTGTTGTTTTTTTTGTTTCGGCATGCACATGTTTTGTTGTTTTGGCGTGCACATGTTTTATACAATTGTCGGGCTTGTGTGGCATGGGGAGGAGTGTGAGGGTGTTGCGCTTAAAATGTTCTTAGGTGAACATTTTGGAAAATGGGAGGGCGAGGAATGTAATATAACAATCTGGCCCCACCCGAGGAAGGCTGATGCAAGCGAGGGTGTTTCCGGTCGTTGAAAGGAACGGATGTCGTTTGACCTTATTTCCGGCAGCAGCGGAAATAACTACAGAGGCAAACAGAACAGGTGTCTCTGAGAATTACGTGGGCGTGCGTGGGCGAGGCAAAACCGGAAGAAAAAGTAACTGTTCTGGAAGATTATAAAAAGACCTCGGCACACGGATTCGCCAGTAGAGGAGCAACAGAGATCGGCCGGTGAAGAGAGACACAACAGATAAGACTACACTCCCGTTAACCCATTAGAAGCGCGCTCTCTCAATTCTCTGTTCCCTATTCTACACGGTTCATCGTCATTAATAAAAATATAACTTTATATTTTTATATATATGCGTGTTTGTTGTTTGTCGATATATAACACTGTGATTTGCAACTTTCTAAAGAACAGTGAGAATTATGGAAAAGCAAAATTCTCTGGTAGGCCCCCCAAAATTTCTCCTGCATTGAGTAAGAGAATAAGACGGGTTGTTATGAAAGAGGCGGGACTTTCTTCTAGTCAAATTAAGGCAACCACAGATGCTGATTGCAGTCCCGTAACCATCAGATGACACTTACGACAAAAAGGCATGTTAAATAAAAAGCGTAAACAAATTCCTCGGCTGCTTCCACGTCACAAGGTGGACTACTTAAAGTTTGGTTGTGAATACCAAACATGGGACGTTGAGAAGTGGAAGAAAGTCCCATTTTCTGATGAGAAAAAATTCAATCTAGATGGTCATGATGGCTTCCAACGATAATGGCATAACAAAAACATGTCTCCTGAAATTTTCTCCACACGTCATAGTGGTAGAGAGTCCCTAATGGTATGGGGTGCCTTTTCTTACAGAGGGACGATGGAGCTCCAGGTGGTGCAGGGTTGTCAAACAGCGACTGGTTATGTTAGCATGCTATGAAAAACATCATTGATGATGGAGGGCCATCGTTTGTGTGTGGATGGATGGTTATTCCAACAGAATAATGCTGCAATCCACGCTACAAGACGGACCTTGACCTTTCTACAAGAAAATGGGGTCCATCTCTTGGGACATCCTGCATGCTCACCAGACTTGAACCCAATTGAAAATGTTTGAGGATGGATGACAAGAGATGTTTCTCGAAATGGCAAACAATATTCAACAAAAAATGAACTTCGTGAAGCCATCTTCAGAAGCTGGAGCAACATCCCCCGCACCTTAATGGAAACGCTTATTTCTAGCATGCCCGACAGAATTTTTGAAGTCAGCAAAAGCAGTGGAGGTAGAACTCATTAAATTTGGTTGTTGAATGTTTTCATACACTTTTTGTACAATTTTGTAGAATTTTTGTCTCTGGTCTTATAATTTTGATCATGTGTAAATCGCCTCATTTTATAAAAATGTAAATTTCTAAATAAAATGTTTGGAATATAGCTTTTTGTTTCCATAACCTTTTAGATTGTAGTATTGGTAACCTTAAGTGGGAGGAGTTTAAAATCTATCCGTAAAAAAATATTTCCTTTTTAAAGATTTTGGTCTTAAAATTTTGATCAGGAGTGTATATTCTTTTAACAAAAGTATTACTGGTCATTTTGTTTTAGCATGGAAACGTATTAACGGTATTTTTACTATAAAAATGTATTTCTACACTTTCATAGTGTTCCAATTTTAGTTTGGGTGTTCACTATTTTGCCCGTAGTTGAGACCTTGATAGGTGCTACCACCACAGGTTAGGGTAGATCTGGGAACAACAACAATTAAAAGATGGTTCCACGCTCCCCGAAACCTCCCAGTCAGAAGCCTTACTACCGTGTTTGGTTTATCTGCGGCATTTAATGTAGATGACTGACAAAATTCTACAAGAAATGGTGAAGGACAATTCTTCAGAAAAATTCACTTTTTAGAACGAGACTGAATTTCATGAAGATTCCAGGCAAGAAATAAATTAAGACTACTGGTAGTATATTGATTTGATGTTATTTACACACACACACACTGACACGTACGTACGCCCAAATACACGCACGTGCGCGCACACACACACATTCTTTTTTTATTAGAAGAGAAGGTGCGGTAAAGATATTATTATTGTTGTTGTTATTGTTGTTGCCACCTAAAGTTGAATAGCCAAGATGAGTTTAAATTCTGATTAAGTCACTATTGCCCTTGGGAAAAGCATGAATCCATCTTTTCTCCCAAATCACCTAGGTTGGATAGTAGTGCAAAATTTGTTCTCTAATCTTGAGTGGCAGCCAGCCTAAGAGGACAACTGAGTATAAAACCGTACAGAAAGTCACGGAAAAGTACTTTTTACTATCTTCCCGAAGACGACATAGCAATTCCCAGTTGAATTTGTGGAGATTAAGGTTTGCCTTCGACCTAATGAGATATGGTATTAAAACATATTTAAAACAAGGAAAAGTAAATGGCTCTTCGTAATAAGGTGGCAACCTACTGCAGGATAATCGTCTGCCCAGTCATTCATGTCTCTTTCGAGATATGATCGCCCATGCGTGTATCACGTATGGCACTTAACTGACTGAAATTTCTGACCATCTGTCAATTACATCTTTTCAGAAAAAAAATTTAGTTTTCCTTCGAGATTTTCTGCTTGGTTTGCAGTCACTCACATTAAAATTATTAGATTCTGATGAAAAATCACCTGCTTATATCTGCCCCGTCCTCATTGTACGATCGTTAGCGGAAAACCAAACCCGAACCCTTTTCCAATTTTGGGCTTATATCTTTTTGGGTGGTATTTGCGCGTAAGTGAATGAAATGAATTCGTTTGGAATTTGAACTCGACTCTCCGATTTCTCGTTCTGAGGCTATATTCAATGCACGACGCACTTCCTAGGTGTTTCAAAAAAGTCAACGTTTGCTTGCTAATATTATCATCTTTAACAACGTCCATGGAAGTTCCATTTTAAGATGTATCTGTTGATGTTTCTCCTGTTCCTTTATCGTTCTTTTTTCGAATGATATAACTATCCATCATTAGGCTTGTTTCTGAAGCCTTCAAATAGCACAAGTTGCAAGTATTACAGGTACAAGTTAAAAATGATCTAGCTCGTCCTTAAGTTTCGCTGAAACAACAGCTAACTCACCAAAAATTCCAAGACTTCAAATGAACACAACACATCATTTTACTACCACAGAAAGAATGTACCGGTACTTGACTTCGATATTGAGTTGGGAAATGCACTGTTAGCCCTGACTGTTAGCATAGAATTTGTGGTTACATAATGCCAACTCAACAGTGAATTGATGCGGTCTCGCTGCCAGTCTCGTATTGAGCTTAAAAAAAAAATGTTTAAGTACCATAGCTTATCAGAATAATTTCCATGAAAGTGTTTATAGAAAAGGCTCAAGGCGACAACCTTACAGCAGTGGGAAAGTAACTGAAGTCAAGACGCTAGATCCGGGTCAATAATACTGCCGATTTTTCTTTGGTTTTTATCAAAGTCTTCTAGATAAATGTTGGGAGCACCGGACCATTTGTGACAGCAATATTCTAAGCATATACGAATGGTAGACTTATAGATTTTGAAGATAGATTCCGAAGGGAAAACTTGTCTAGCATGGCACAGTGAAACAAATTTCATAGCGGTTGACCTAACAATGAACTCAGTATTTACAAATTTATTTCTCCTAGAAAGGAATAACATATATTAAGTTAGTAAAAAATTGTGACTGAAGAAGAAGGTATGAGAGAGTAAGAATGATCATGCATTGGGAACTGTGCAAAAGACTTGGATTCGATCTTGTCCAAATGAATAAATGTAAAATACTTGGGGTCTTCATGATGTAGTAGACCATCTCTTCCAAGCAAGAGGATTGTATCTGATTTTTTCTTAATAAAAAAGATAATCTACTACACAGAATTCGAACTCAGACCACCAATCCAGTGTTACTAACTTATTGAATCTCTCTGGCTTGTCACCTTTCATTGGCATTTTAACCCGCCTAACCCTAATCCTAACCCGCCTAACCCTAATCCTACCTCTCTCACTTTTTGTATCTCTCTTTACATCCCATGTACCTTCTCTTCAGTCCATGTTTTCCAGTTTTTTTTTTATACTGACATAGTACGTAAAGAGTATGGAAATCTATTTGAAAAATATGCATTTCATAATGATGTGCGTTTCGGTGCAGTGGATATCGGCTCGGAACGAGAAATCGGGGAGCCAAGTTCGAATTCCAATTACATTTCTTGCATTCACTTACGCGCAAATGCCCTCGGGAAATGCATTAATTTGTCTCTTCTCTCCAGTTATGGGTTAAGTAACAAGACAGATTGGGTTCTATAGCCTTAGCTAGCTACTAATCTACCGCAGAAAGTAATGGTAACCTAATGCAGGATAATCTTCTGCCCACTCAGTCAAGTCTCTTTCGAGATATGATCGCCCAAGCGTGTATCACGTATGGCACTTAACTGACTGACGTTTCATAAAAAGCACTACTCACAATGCTTAGAGTAAAGAAAGTACTTGTGGTACAGTAACTGACAAGAGACAGCGTTCGAATACCTTACATTAAAGCGACAAAGTTTTTTGTCCGCAAACAATTCGTTGAATTGAATAAGTTGACTCGTATGATACCGGCGTTTGTCCAACTCAAAAGCACTCTTCCCACAAAAAAAAAAAAAAAAAAAAAAAAAAAAAAAAACTGATTGAAAAATATCGGTTAGACATTGTTATGGCGCTCTGGACAAAAGGAAATAAGTATATACTTTTAGGTTTCAAAAAGATAAGCCGGAACAATAGTGTTTTTTTTTTTTTTTTTTTTAGAGAAAATCCATACGGAATATCATTATTTCAACGAACGCTTTTATTGAATACTCGGAAAATTTCTCCCCACTTCTTAGCTGAGGCTTTGTACTCACAGACCAAAACATTTAGTTTCATATATAATTTAATAAAAAAGATAGTCTGAATAAAGATATTCCGGGTGGATTTTTGTTCACAACGAATAATCGCTGTTGCTCAAAAGTACATTTTTAAGAATATGGTAATTCTGTATCAAGCCAAAGATTTGACAAGAACAGTGTGTGTTCGTCAAAGACACTGGAACAAAGAACGTGATATTTATCCTCAGAATGCTATCAGAAATAGCAATACAAATTCTGAAAAACGCGTAGCTGTGTTTTAATGATTACACAAAGGCATTTGACAAAGTACGTCACAAAAACCTGTTAGAGCTGCTCAGCAACATTGACATATTTGTAAAAGACATAAGAACAATCAAAAATCTATTTTAGTGGCAAACTGCCTGCATAGGGACAGAAAATGGATTCAGCTATACACAAATAGAATATGGATTCAGATATACACAAATAGAAAGACAAGGATGTATCTTCTCATCGGATTTATTTAAACTGTGCAGCAATTCTGAGAGAAGTCCTATGGCGGTTATAATCTAAGATATGCAGATGGCGCAGTGTTAGTAGCTGAGGAAACTACAAAACCGCCTAACGAAGATAGCACAAGAGAGCGAGAAGAAAAGACTAGTCATAAACTAGAAGAAGAAGACAGAATGCATGGTTATCAGTAAAAGGATGATCCCAAAATGCAAATTAAAGGCTAGGGATACTAAAATCAAGCAAGTACAGAAATTCAAATATCTGGAAAGTGTACTGACAGAAGACAAAATTGCAACACTGAGATCCCAAGACCTATTGGAATGACCAAAGTGGCATTCCAAAAGCTAAGCAGAGTATTAAGAGACAGGAAAATATCGTTGGAAACAAAGAAAAGAGTAATGAACTAATACGTGATATCCGTCCTCCTGTATGGCAGCGAATACTGGACAATCACCTCAGAGATGAAGAAGAGACTTGAAATAACAGAAATGTAGTTCTACAGAAAGATACTGAGAATTCCATGGACCGAACAGATGAACAACAGTGAAATTTTGTAAAGAATGGAAACAAAAAGAAACTTGTACTTAACATCAGGAACTGATAGTTGAAATTTCTGGGGCATATAATCAGGAAAAAGGGCTTGAAAAATCTATAATATTCGCAGGAGAGATAGCGGGAAAGATGAAAGCAACACGTGACATACTTGATAGGCTTGAGAAAATGGACAGCAGAACAAGTTTTGGGAGAAATAATAAAAAGACAAAACTTATTAAGAGCTACAGGGGACATGGAGGGCCATGATTGTTTACACGCTGATAAAGAATAGAAACGTGGTTCCATAAAAAATACTGTGAATTCCATGGACGCAGATTGTCAGCAACTTTGAAGACTTAAAGAAAACGGAAACAAAAAGAACACTGTCATTTCTTGGAGGAATGTGGGCTTGGGCAATCACGAAAGGCAAGAAAGACAGGGGGACAGCTGGCTACCTACTTGACCAGTTTGTGTAAATCGATGGTGGAACGGTGGGTAGAAGCCATGGTAAAAAGACAAGCCATGATCGGCCACGTTCCGAAGAGAAACGGCACATAGAAGAAGAGTCGAGTACAAAAGATTCTATCTATCTATCTATCTATCTATCTATCTATCTATCTATCAGAAGCAATGATATTGTAAGTCACAATTGCATTCTACTATGATGTCTTACAATGTTATACACGAAAACAAAGTGGCAGCCAACATGTATGTATGTATGTATGTATGTATTTAATCTAGTTCCTTTATATATTTCAGTCTGTTCCGTTCTGATCTATCTATCTATCTATCTATCTATCTATCTATCTATCTATCTATCTATCTATTACAAGCTTAAGAGAATTAGTTGTTGACAGCAGATTTCGGCTTTGAAGATCTCACATCTAAAATTTACTGTTGGTCAAAAAGCATCAGGTGCTTCAGTCTCGGAAAAAATAAATTAGAACCTACTTAACTTCGTGTATGTTCTAATCATGGCCGGGTCCCATTTTGTTACAAATCTGTCAGGTTGAAAACTTGTTTGACATGTTTGGAGACCTTACATATCAGTCCTCGTAGCAGATAATAAAAACTAAATTGGCACATTTTTCTTACATTTGTTACTTTTCTTACTAAGGGTTCCTCCCATCCAATCGAAATAACTAGACTTGCCAACGGATATACAAAAGTAACTAGGTAAATATATCTATAAGCAATTAACGCTGATATGTACACAATGAGTTGCACACGAATAACTTTCTCCATTACTACAAGACCGGATTGGAAGTAAAAACGTGTGTTGTGGCACTCTTCCAAGTGTGAGAAGCCTGCCAACTCAGAAAATGAGCATTCTGTATCTTGACTATTTTCAACCTTACCGACCAATTGGGATCTCAAGGTCGGCTCATATATTCATTAAACTGAACTTTGCGTAAGCCCACACGAGTCGAGAAACTAGGGAAGGTCGATTTTTAGTAGGTTAGCGGATATTTTACGAGTTCGCAATTGTACTGCAGGAGGCGCTCTTATGAAGTTTAACTTAGTTCAGCACAACACTCAGTGATAATCGAACTCACTATCCGAACCAATTCGTCTACGAGACGTGTTTGCTAACTACTGCACACAAAGACGCACAATGCAAATCACGACACACACCATTTTTTAATCATTTCACCCCCATGCAAGACAGTAAAGTCGCTAAGACGCAAGGAGTTATTTAGTGCGAAAGAATAAGAAAAAAGAGCAAGATTGGAGAAGAATAGAAAAATAATGAAGAAGACAGTAGATAACGATGGACATTGCATTGAAGATCAAAGTTGGCTGGAAAGTTTCAACAGTTTCTATCGCCCGGTTCACACTCCACCCACGTCTATTGAACAGGTTAAGAGGCTCATCCCTTGTTCCCTGTTTAGGATGTGGTTTCCGGCTTTCTCTTTCCCAATCTTTCCACTATTACGTAGCCCCCTGTACATCAGTGGCGTTACCACCTTGCTCGGGGTGATACGATTAAAAAAAAGCATAATGAGTATATATTATCATTCTGGGCATCACCAAGTAACCCTTTTTGTTTTGAATGACATGTCTATTAAGAACCAAAGCAATTAAAACTCTTATTATCTGGGAATTTTCATGACTTCGTAGAATAGTGGAAATGTTTCTTGATGTCTTTCTCCTAGACTGGCTGCCACTCAAGAGTAGAGAATTCAGCCTATTTAATCCTTGGCAGGAAGAAAAAGAAGACGGATAGCATCCCTTTCTCAAGTGAATGTAACAGATTCGGCCGTTATTTGAATTCGGTTCTTTGATTCCAGTTTCTGTAACGACAACCATTTCACTACCTGCATATACCCAACAAATTCTATGAAAGATCAAACATGGCACATTGACGATCGACTTGGTCATAAGATACGTTATTTTTTTTAATAGATTTAATTTATATGAAAAATTATTCAGATTATGAATGTTTTTATTTTGTGTAAAAAAAAGCATGAACTCATTTCTTCCAGTAGTTTAGGTCAGAGATAATTTTTACACGCTGAAAAACATCAAAACCTAGTATAATCAACTGAATATATTTTGTAATAATTTATTCATATACAAACGTGAAAAAATGTATTTTTATACATATTTTGTAAAACTGATGGCTCGGAATGAGGAATAGGAGAGCCGAGTTCAAATTCCAGATGAATTTTTGCATTCACTTATGCGCAAATATGCTTGGGAAAGGTATGAATCCATCTTTTCTTCCTCTATCTATGGGTTGAATAGCAAGACAGATTGGATTCTATAGCCTTGGTTGGCAACCAGTCTACCACATAAAATAAAGGCAATTTTCTGCCAAGTCAGTTATGCCTCGGAAGAGACATGATCGCCTAAGGACTAACGTCCACATCAAGTTGAAGCACTAGTTCTCGCACGATTATCAAACGTCAAACCTGGTCAGTACGTAGACCGGCGACCGCTTTTGAATACCAGGTGCTGTAAGCTTGGATGTGTGGGTGGTATAATGGATTAGAATTGTAAATCGGAGATCCGAGTTCCAATTTCCATTTGGGTTCGTTATATTCACTTACGCACAAGTACCTTTAGGAAAGCGTGAATCCACCTCTTCTCCCTCCATCTATATGTTAATTAAAAAAACTTGTATCACCCAACCATTATTATCTAAAAATCTTTTTACAATGTATAAATATTCTCTGGCTTTAGATAACCTGCAAAGGTTTGATAAGCCGTAAAAATCACTCAAAACCAAACATTACATAAATATATTTACCTTTCTTCTTCTTCTTTTTCTTCTTCTTCTTTTATGTATCGTACATTTTCATGACGCAGACGACCACGCTTCTCCACGAATTCCTCTTATTTGTAGCTCTTAGTAATGTTTGTCTTTTCGCTATTTCTCCTAATCCCTGTTCTGCAAACCAATTTGCAAATATTTATCTATGCACTTTTAAAAGCGAACAATTTCTCGTACTGAACTTTGTTACTTTTTATTTACCTCTCCTTTCTTTTAGGGCGGTAAAATATTAAAACAGAAAAATCACCGTGATGGTTGCTATGAACGCAACCTTTTAAAATGCCGTTAGCTCCATTGATATTTCTGTTTGATTACACTAATTTCTTGCTACCTTGACAGCAGAATAATCAATAAAATAAGGATACTGTAGTTGAATTCCATTTTGTTTTTTAAAGTAACAGTTTAGAAAAATATTTTCAAACATTCATCGCAATGGATGCAAAAATGATTGCAATTTAAAACAATTTTTCAAGTTTTTTTTTTTTTAATCTTTTCTTTAACAAATAGACTAAAAAGGATAAGTAAAGAAAGAATGGATGTGCCTTGTGGTGCAGTGGATATCGGCTCGGAACGAGAAATCTGGGAGACGAGTTCGAATTCCAGTTGAATTCATTGTATTCACTTACACGCAAATACCATTGGGAAAGGTATTAATCTCTCTTCCTTCCAGTTATAGGTTAAATAACAGGACAGATTGGGGTCTATAGCCTTAGCTGGCAACCAGTCTACCGCAGAAAGCAATGGCAACCTACTGCGGGATAATCTTCTACCCAGTCAGTCATGTCTCTTTCGAGACATGATCACCCAAGCGTGTTTCACGTATGGCACTTAGCTGACTGACTGAAGGAAAGAATAGGGGATTAGTACTCAAAAGGAATATTACATCAAATGTAATAAAACTGAAGGGAAAATGATAAGATCAGATTAATGGGAGGTAAAACGTTAAGGAAGGGAAACAAACAAAGGAAGAATAGGATTGAGGAAAAAGGAAGAAGGAAAAAAGAGGAAAAAAGTTGGTTAGCATGTATTCTTCGGGGTCAAACCCCAAAGTGAATCTCCATTCTGATTAGCCACACACACACACACACACACACACACACACACAAAAAACACCCGCATACATTCACAGCAAACCAAAAGATTTTGTCATTTAAATGTAAATCATCTGCACAACCACATCAACATTGCCTTATGATGAGAACCTACCTCGAAACATAGAAATTTCCATGTCGCAATGTAAAATTGATACATAACTATATATATATATATATATATATAATACACCATTGCTTCTTACGACAGCCATATACAAATTTCGAATTGTGATGTCGTTCTCAAATTTAAGGTATAAATATTGACTCATATTACTGAGTAGAATTAGGACAAAATATGTTCTTTCAGGAGATAGACGATCATGGCTCTTCACAATTTCCCATCCTTTGTAGCAGTGTTTGTCTTTTTGCTATCTCAGTCTCTTTTCTGCCATCCGTTTATAGAAGCTTGCTAAGTTTCTTCTCTCCTTTTTTATCTTTAATATGCCCTGCGAGTGTTAAATTCTTCAAGCCTTCTTTCTGTTCTTCGGAAAGATAGTTGATTGAATTCCTGTTGCCTTCTCTACAATTTTATTATCAGATTTGTTTTATATAGGTCTATATCTGAATGATAACAAACCTCACTTATTCTACTCACCCACAAGTGGCCATGAATATAAATGCTAACCTTCAACTACGCAGATATGAACCTTGTTAAAAAAACAAATAAATAAAAAATGAAAATATTTCTTTACATATAGAGCTCAGTCTACCCAGTTATTTAATGCAGATTAGCATTAGTATTAATAATGAAACTTATTACATTTTTCCTAAGCTGGCGTTTATCGTAAAAAAAGAATAAAAGAACAAAAGTGACCTTTTAAAAGGTCGTTAATACATTTCTTAGTTCAAATAGAAGATTTTAAAATTTTCCCAACATGTTTTGGGTCTTTTTTCCTGATTAAAGTTAAATTCCTCTTTTCCTTATCGGAAAATTAATAAGTTTGATTATTTATTTAAACAAAAACACACATACATACTTTTCACTCTTTCGTTTTTGATCTGATGATGCCTTGAATGTCAAAATGCATTATCTATCGGATTAAATATGTCCTCTCTTTTCATGTAACATTTCTACTTACCAAATTACAAATATTTTTAAACAAAGCTCAGGCATTTAAATTTCTTTTGACAGTTACGTTAGCAAATGTAAAGAAATATTTTCATTATTTATTTATTTTTAACAAGGTTCATATCTGCGTAGTTGAATAGCAGCTGAAGGTTAGCATTTATATTCATGGCCACTTGTGGGTAAGTAGAATAAGTGAGGTTTGTTATCATTCAGCCAGTAGAATGGAAATTACGATTTGAAATTAGAATTTCCTGTTTTGTTTCATCAGAGTAATGCAAACGTTACCCGGAAGTCTGATATTTCATAGCCCATGGCAAGTTGGACAGACATATATCTTTAATTTGTATTAAATTAAAAAAGTGTCAAATTTCTACTTGGGAAAATTTGCGATTAGTTCAAGTGTCAAAATAATTTCTATTTAGAACAAACACATATCAGTGTTCTGCTAGTGTTGTTCTTGAAAAATATGACCAAAATGCAACTGATGTGAATGGAGCAAAAAACGTAACGCAAGTTGTTATGTTGACCGAGATGTTTTTAACAGAATAATTTCGTAAAAAAATGTCTGATTTCAAGAGACAGCGAAAACACCAAAATAAAAAAAACTGAATAATCATTGAAAGAAAATAATGAATGCAAATAAATTAAAAAACAAAAAAATAACGAAAGCTCAAACAAAATAGCAAACATTTAAATTTTGAATAATTAATGTGGGTATCTACATTTCTTAAAGAAAAAAATATAGTCAGAAACTAATGATGACAACGCTTCCTTTAAGAAAACCTAACATTATTACTCATTGTTGTAAAAACATAGACAAGCAGTTTATCGTAAAGTAAAAACTGAATAATCTCTACAATCTTAAACATTTTCAGTTTGTTATCATCCCCACATATCCTCATAAATTGTACACCTTACTCTGTGACCCTCTACCTCGAGTAGATCTTGTGCCTTGTTCAAGGTGAACATTATTTATTTTATTTATTTACAATAAAGAATGTTGCTTCGTGGAATATGTGTATGACTTGTTTTTGGTATTTATTTACAATAAAGAATGTTGCTTCGTGGAATATTTGAATGACTTGTTTTTGGTATTTATTTACAATAAAGAATGTTGCTTCGTGGAATATTTGAATGACTTGTTTTTGGTATTTATTTACAATAAAGAATGTTGCTTCGTGGAATATTTGAATAACTTGTTTTTGGTATTTATTTACAATAAAGAATGTTGCTTCGTGGAATATTTGAATGACTTGTTTTTGGTATTTATTTACAATAAAGAATGTTGCTTCATGGAATATTTGAATGACTTGTTTTTGGTATTTATTTACAATAAAGAATGTTGCTTCGTGGAATATTTGAATGACTTGTTTTACTTGAATATTTGAATTACTTGTTTGCTGATATTTACAAACTTTACGTTTTGGTCAATTTTGCAAACGAATTGATGAAATAGATAATTTTTAAAGAAAAGATATGTAAAAAACAACATTGCATTTTTATTAAATATATATTTGTTATTTTAATCTTTAAATTTATTTTAATATAGTGGGAGTATTTTGTGTAAAAATGATAAAACTACGCATCCTAGTAAATCCAGCTGTACTTTTTACCCACTAACTTGTTTGCAATTCTCCCCAAAATTTAGTTTCGATTGGTCAATGTACGGCTATTTTAGAGTGAGTGACGAACGGGAGGACGGACTAATGGTCACATAATTTTATATTTAGATTAATCAATAAGTTGTTTCGGTCAGATATTTTCGGAATGGTTAAGGATGTGATTTCAAAAAACGCAGGAAACTTATTTCTTATTTTTGTTATTTATGTTGCTTGCATAACAATTGTAGAAATTTAAAATGATCTGCGAATTGTGATAACAAGGCAAAAAAAAAATGAAGAGAAAAAAAACTATCCCGAAGTTAATAATAATTTAATGTGTATTTCCGTTTACTAAAATATTTGTAATAAATACAACCCTCTGAAATTGACGAAATAAACAAGTGAAGAAAGCGATCATACTCTATCCAAAACTTTCTCTTGGTCGACTCTTTCTTTGCTTCCGAGCGGAGAGGAACCCAGACGAAGTTCCTCCAAAGAATAGAGTCTCGTCTGGGGCGGATAGAGAAGAGCCCTACTCGGCCTTAAGCAGGGTCTACGGGATATTTTTGGCTGAGCTTAAGGGCTGGGAGTTCTCACTTTAATTGACCGTGTGTCGCATCCACCTTGTACATCTGCCTTAGTGGGGAAGTGGTAAATGAAGAAAAATATATGAGCAAGTTTTTGTACCATTGCCACGCTCCGTGTTAAGATTGCACTCTTAAACAGAGCAGAGTGAATGCAACAGACTTAATGTCACGGATTTACGTATTTTTGCATTACAGCAGCACCAATCACCGGAAGTAAGATATGGCGGGAAAACGGAGGGAAAAAGCCAACCGAGGGTTACTAGATGAAATCGTAGAATCTATTGAAATTTCATTGACAGTCTTCTGCTTCCTACACATAATTACAGCCAAATATGAATATGCAGGCAAAAAAATAAAGAGGTGTGTATACAGAATAATGTGACTTGTTCCAGTTAGGCTTCAAAGAAGCAAATCATCCTGCTAAAATTATAGTGCCTCACCAGAATATTTAATGAAACCTTGAGAGTTCCTAGCATCTCAAAGATGGTGTTACCAACCACATTGTGAATCACTGGTCTATGTTGATGATTGAATCTCTGTTACTGTTGATATTGAAGTAATTTTTGTCTTCTTATTACCAGGACAGTTTTATGGGACAGTGGTTTGCTAAAATGAAACCGCCGCTTGTGACACGATATTCTGTCAAGTTAACTGGTGATGGAGAAGCAAATTTATACCTTTCTTGAGCAAACACAGGGAGACGTGGATTCACGCTTTTCTTAAGAAAGTGAAGTCAGGATCCTTAATTTCCATTTCCAATATTTGTAAACATAATGTATTCTACATCTGCTGAATGGATATTATGGGCGCTTGTTTAAATAGTTAGAACGTTCGCTTTCCGACCATGAGGACTGGATTGGGAGCTCACTATGGTCGATTTGTTAGGAAGGAGAATATTTGATGTTATCTACCAGACGATCGCGGCACATGCGACCTTAGAAAAGTGACACAAAGCAATTACACAGGCTAACCCAAGGCTTGTATATGAAATTGAGTAGACAGAACTGTTCGGAAGACGTTGATGGTTGCATTAGTCATTGTTAGTTAGTTCAATGACACAGCAGCCATTGAAATCAAACACTTGTATGGTGGAACATTGTTCTGATGAAACAAGACCCTTTCGTCAATTTTCCTGGATGTTTAGTCTTCATGGCCTCTCGTAATTGTTTCATCAATTTGGCATCGTACTCTCCATTGATGGTGTACCCCCTTTGAAGATAGTCAATAAACACAATGTTCACCGAGCCGCCGCCGCCGCTGCCGCCGCCGCAAAAAAAAAAAAAACAAAACAAAAAAACAAAAAAACAAAACAAAAAAAAAACAAAAACTAACAAAAAAAAAACATAGGCCATATTCTTTCAGGGAGATGAAGCGACATTAGCCTTGTTTAGAGCAGATGTTGATTGGGGTTTCTCCACAAATAATTGTCTTTTTTTGTCTCTGTCTTAAAGTGATGATTTTAGCATTCATCCTTGCATAGGAAATGTTCAAGAAAATCAGCTGGATTGTCTCAAACGATGTCAGATTTTTTAGTGATTTAATCAACTAGTAGGCTTTTGATCAGGTGTCAGAAGACGTGGCACCCAGCCAGCAGAAACTTTCGTCATACCAAATTAATTGTGCAGAACATTTCCAATTCTTTAATGAAATATTCTAATAGCATTTGCTATTTGACTGAAAGTCAATCGCCTGTTATTCATCAGCATGCGGTAAACACGATCAATATTTTCTTCGGTGGTGGCAGGTGTAGGTTGTTCAGAACTGGGGTGATCTTCAAGATAGCTGCCCACATTTGCACTGTTGATAAAGCTGGGCGCCATCTCCCTAATGCAGCAACCATGTCAGCATGAATGTTACTGGAGCTATAACCTTATTTCCTGCAGGTACTGGATAACACCAAAATGCCAGATTTTATTTGTTGTAAAGAGAAATCACTACTAATCACATTTGATGAATTTTTTGAAGAGTCAGATGCTAATTCAACGGGAAACAAACCATAATAGAAAAAATTAAAATTAATGCATGCAAATATTTCACAGCTCTGGCATCACAAGTTCATAGTTAGCCTAGGAACTTTTCAGATCCACTCTCGTACAAAGGCCAGGTCGGCTTGGAGGGCGTTGAATAAGCATAAATGTGCTTGAGCAGGCTTCTGTAAGCGGGACTGATTAGCTTAGAGTGTGTTCAGAAAACGAGTATCCGGCCATTTTATGACATATATCTACGCAGGTGCGTATGTGTGCGTATAGTATGTATGTATGCAAGTGGCATCGTGTATATATATATATATATGAATGTGAGTACGTTTGTTAGAGAATGTATTGATGTACCTGCATGTGTAAACATATTTGTTTGTATGTGTTTATCTATGAGCGTTAGTATATCTAGTTGCGCGTGTGTATGTGCATATGGGTGGTCAGCTGTGAGAGTGGTGCAGTTATGTTTGAGAATGCATTTGAACGCTGATATATATGAATGTGTGCGTATGCATAGGAGTGAGCATGCGTGTCTATGTGTGCATGTGAGGGTATGTGCGTGACTGAGTGGATATGTATGCATAAGCATGTATTTACTGGCTTGTACAGAAATTTATATGTGTGCATATGTGTATGTGTGCGTTTGTGTTTAGTTGTGTGCACGTGTAAATGTAGGTATGTGTATGTGATTCATAGTGCATATATGCATGCATGCATGTATGCGTGCGAGAGAGAGCCATTTGAATGCTCATATATATATATATATATATATATATATATATATATATATATATATATATGCATATGAATGAATATGTAGGCGCTGTTTTATTGTTTTTGACAAGCGTGTGACTTAACTAAGTGTCCTAGTAAGATTCCTGAAAATGGACAAGTAGTTTGAGGACTTAGTTGGATTTTATTGACACTTGACATCCGCACAAGGGCAGCTGTCATGCCATGCGTGGTTTCTTTGTAACTTTAAGTAAAATGGCACGGAATTTAATTTGAAATAAAAGAGGCAAAAAATAAAAACAAAGATAATATTAAATAGAAATGAAGAGACACGATATATATATATATATATATATATATATATATATATATATATATATAGATAGATAGATAGATAGATAGATAGATAGATAGATAGATAGAATCAGGACCATCATTTGACAAGACACAAGAAGTGTTGAAACAAAATGGTTATTTGTAGTGATGTGATAACATACTTATGCTATGAATTTTTAAATAAATATAGATAGATAGATAAATAAATAAAAAGAACATATAAAGAACAAATTAATATAGATAAAGAGCTGACTGATATATATATATATATATATATATAAAATTTATTTATTTGAACATTCCTTTTAATCGATACTCGTATTTGAGCAGATATTCTGTTTTTAATCAAATATTATATTTATATATATATTTATTTCTACTGGCCTGATTATTTGCGATAAAATCCGCTAGAAATGTGATGTTTGATTAAAAACAGAATATCTACTCAATTACGAGTATCGATTAAAAATAAAGTTCAAACAAATAAATATGTTGGTTGTTAAAACCATTTCGTTAATCTTCGGAATTTTCCGTAACACACACACACACACACACACACACACACACACACACACACACACACACACACACACACATAGATAGATAGATAGATAGATAGATAGATAGATAGATAGATAGATAGATAGATAGATAAGAACAGTCTCAGATAGTTATTTGCACTACTTACATTGTTCTGACGATAGTTCTCATCTTTATTGTACTATTTACGATGTTTTAACCCTTGTACGCTCCTGCCTCCTTCTGGTGATATACGTTGGTATTTCGAAACCAACCCTTTATTTCGTTCACCGGAGTAAATTATACTATTTCCACGTGTCATGCGTTTTCTGAATATTTCTGTTTCAGCTCTTTCTCCTTTAACTCAACAGTCCAAGTTTTTGTTCATCTCTGTTGTGGCCATTTATTGAAATCAAAATTGTTTTGATCAAGTCACTCCATTACTTCGACCAAAGGTTTTATTCACTGGTCCAGATAGATAGATAAGAACAAACTGAGATATATATATATATATATATATATATATATATATATATATATATATATATATATATCAGTTTGTTCTTATCTATCTATGAATACACCTCCTCTCCTCCACAATCTATAGGCAAATTATTAAAACTTTCATCACTAAAAAACATTGCTATCTAAAACAAAATAAAATTTCGCACGAAATATTTCGATTAAATAACATATATATATATATATATATATATATATATATATATATATATATATATATATATATATATACCTCTCCTAACCCAAGGGCCACTCAAACATCATATCACCATAAATAAACCGTTTTCACCATTTAATTTTTATTTCAACTTATCACCCGATGAGAAGCGCACGTAGCAGTTTTTGTGTAGTGATACTATGAATTCATAAACCATTGTAACAAACATGACATATATATATATATATATATATATATATATATATATATATATATATATATATACTAGCAGTATAGCCCGGTGTTGCTCGTTGGCATGAAACACTAACGTGTTGGACGTTGGCATGAAACACTAAAAAGCAATAGTTGTTTCCAGCTAAAGCGAAACCGTAGACTGAAAGAAAAATGAATCGATGTAAGTCAAATTTTGATTTCCTGGTATCGATATCAAATATTCTACACTATTGTAAGAACTGCAACCTTGATACTTCTGAATATCGTTCCTTATCTCTCTGTCTATGAGTGTATCAAATTTGATTAAAATCGGACCAATCCTTCTATTACCCGATTTTTCGATTATCGATTTTCGCTATTTATTGGGGGTACCTCAACACAAAACCTAGCTAAGAACACTCGCAGACGATTATAGTACAACTGTGTGAACTTTCAAGAAAATCGGTTCTGCCGTTTCGCAGTCTATAGGTAACGGATACACACACAGACACACACAGAGACAAAGTTTCATTTATAAATAAGTTTAGATAATCGAGATCACCCCCATGCAAGGCAGTAAAGCCACTAAGACATAAGGCTTATTGAATTGAAAACTGAAAACATTATTAATCCGCGAGAGTGATAAGAATAACCAGAAGATTGCACTTAAATTTTTGCAGATTAATGTTGGCTTGAAAGCATTGAGGTAGAAGTGAATTTTACAATCAAGAAGTATGAAAAAAGAAGCTGTTGGCATAGAATTTGATTGTTGACAGAAGATTAAAATGAACTATAGGAAGATGTTTAGATTTTTATTTTGCTTTGATATTATTATTGTTATTACTGTAGAGTAATGGGTTGAGGAATCGGAGAGCTTAGAATTCTAGACGAATTCATTGCATTCACTTACGGTTTAATACCCTTGGAAAAGGTAATAATTCAACTTTATTCCCTCTAGCTATGGATAAACAGTAGAACAGACTAGATTTTATAGGTTTGGATGGCAACCAGTGTAGGAGATGGAAAACTATGAATTTAAAACTGTATGTAACCCTGGTGAAGCACATGCAGCTAACGAAAAGACCATTCGAAATTATCCCGATAATTATGCAATTTTTCATCATATTTCGATTCCTGCTATGGTCGCACTACCAACCAAGTCTGCGGGAAGACCTAATGCAGGTCGTGGCGTGTTGTTATGGCTCCATTTCATGTTTTTTCTATCTCTCCTATCATCCCTAGCGTTACATAGACAAAGTTCGCCTTAGTGTGTGGGCTGTACTTAATAAGACAATATTTTGTATATCTCTTAGGCTGGGGTTTCCAGGAATTCTTTCAATGTGTAGTTTTGTTTCATTTTTTTTATCATTCCAAGTGCACCTACTATCACTGGCACGACTCTTGTTTTCAATTTCCACATTTTTTCTATTTCAATTTCCAGGTCTTTATATTTTGACAGTTATTATTATTATTATTATTATTATTATTATTATTATTATTCACATACACTAGTCGTAGTAGTATCTTAAATTTTTATTAGAAAAATAGTCAGCCATTATCAATTTTCGAAAAGTATTTCTTTCAGCTTGATTTTTTTACACTAGTAGAACACTTATACTCAAAATCAGAAGATTGCATCTAAAATTCCTAGGATACATGATGAAGAAGGAGGACTTGGAAAAATTAGCCCCACCCCCACGGGTATATTGAAAGCAAGAGTGATAGGGGAAGGCAGCGAGCCACTTATATGATGAAATTGGCTGAATGAATGACGGAGCAGGGAGTGGGTGTTGGTCTTAGCAAAAGTAGAAAAACTGCTAAGAGTCACACGAGATAGAAAGATGTAGAGAGCCATAATCACGTATACCCCGAAAGGACGCGGCATATAGAAGAAAAAATAATCTTGTCTTGAATTGTTATTAAATAAGGCTTGTTAACCTTTATTAATTGTTGGCTAGTATTTCTTTCATTCTAATTTCAGTTACTTTTCATCGCAACAAGTCATAAAGTCAATGTTGACATAAGAAGTGAGTTAACTTTAAGAAAGATGTGTTACTTTTAGATTATAAGAGTGAATTTTCTTAACATGTAAAGCCCAGTAAATATAATCTCTAGCAATTAATGGCATTTCTGCTTGATTTAAGAGACTCAGTCAAGACTGTTAAATACTTTCTTTGATCAAATTTATATATCACCTTCTTCTCACGCTGTTATCATTTGCCTTCACATAAAAAAGAAATACCCCCTTTCTTTTGGTACCTGGCAAGAACTTTAGAAACTTCGTAACGTATTAGAAACAATGCTGTTTCCATGGAATCTAATATCACTTACGACACCGAGTACAGACGAGAAAGTCGATACAGCGTCTTCTCTTACTACGACTATATTTTAAGCTCCCTTGGTGACAAAACTCACATTAATGACAACATTTTAAGATAACTCATAGAAATAAACAGTAATCATACAATGTAATGCTATCTGTTATCGAAAAATATTTTTGATATTAATTTCATTTAGCAGTATTTGGTCATAAAATTTATTGTCCCAAAGAACGAACTGATCTCCGGGAGTAATAGCTTTTATTTATTTCCGTTAGCTACAAAAGAGGGAAAAATGACACCGCTAAACAGAGCAAATTTTCACTATTTCTCGACTACCATTGGCTATTTGCTCAGTCGACAGGGCGTAGAATACGACGACAGCATTTTCTACAACTCTCTACTTATAAAGATTACCATGCTCGAGCATAGACACGACCAACATTTATCTATATATAAAGCCAAGTGTCACACGTAATACACGTTTGAGCGATCATGTTTTTTTTTTATTCATGACTGATTACATAGAAGATGTTCCTGTAATAGGCCGCCATTTCTTTCTTCAGTAAACTAGTTGCCAACCAAGACTACAGAACCCACAAACTATTGGAAAAAAAATAATTTGACATTCATTGACGCTGGTTGAATGTTTACACCCAAAAGTATAATTCGGAACTGACACTTTTTAATTATCATCTCGATGGATTATGGATTATGGATTATGGATTATGGAAACAATAATTTCTTGGCAATGACGCTGTCATCACATGTACACAGGCTTTTGATTAGCGGTGGCAAAAACGCATAGCCAATTGCCAATATTCAATCTTAATTTAAAGAGGCAATAGAAAACAATCTTTTTCATGAATATATGGCAATTCACAGATAATAAGTGAAAGGAATTTGTGGAGAGCCATGATCGTCAACATTCAGAAATAAAACAAAATTAATGTCGTCTGAACGAGAAAGAAAATAGAATAATGTTTATTAATGTTATTAACATTTAAAAGGTTATTTCTTTGATAAAAACAACAGAAAAATAATAAAGCCGTTTTGAATAATAATAAGAAAATGAAAAAAAAAAGAAAAAAAAAAGAAGATTGGTTTGAAAAATATACAAGTTTGGGACTAAAATAGAAAATGAAGATAGTAGAAGTTTAAGATTTTTGTTTTTTGTGTTAAACTTCTTATGGGAAGAGGTAGTTGAAATTTTCAGAGCATATAACGAGGAAAGAGAGTTGCGAAAATTTGATTCGCAGAGCACAAACTGAAGGCAAGAGAGACTGGGGAAAACAATGCATAACCTACCTAGCGAACTTGAGTAAATGGATGACGGAGTCTTGTGTATATAATACGAGAAATTTTAAACGTTTTTAGAAATTTTAACTCATCGTAAAAATCTCTTGCAAAAGCAAGGTAGCATAGCAAAAGGTATTTTGTATGTTAGCCATATTTGTTCTTTGTGAATCAGCGTAAGTGGACGTCTTTTGTCTCAAAGACGGGAAATTCAACGTAATTGATTAAAATAAATTAATAAATGGAACGCGAAAAATCTTTAATGTTATGGTAACATTAATATCACAATAAAAAACCTTTCTCCGAAAATTCTAAAATAAGTTTTTAAACGAAACTTGAGAGACAATTACTAAGCATTAGGTTTGCTTCTATTCTTTGTTATCGTGAAAAATTAAATATTTTAGTGAAATATATGTACGATATTGTTGTGATCTGTTAGGGCCAGGAAGAAAGAAAGTAGGTTCAAACAGTGTATTAGAATAATAGAACATATATACAAATACGAATGTTGGTAGTCAGCAGATAGAAGTCTACGTCCAAACTATCAAAATTACACTGCGTCTCGACTCTCTCTAGACTGCCTCACGACTGCATCCACGGAAGTCACGCAAGTTAGTATTATATGAAAAAGGATAAGTCCATTCCCCTGTAGAATAGGGCAACATAACATATTTTGAGATAATGGATAATATGGCAGAACTTTTTAAAAATAATTACCTAGGAATGGCTGTACTATGGGGTCGTATTATACTCAAAGATATAATTTATCCTGTGTTTTTGCTTCAGAAACACGAGGTCGTATTATACTTAAGTCGTAATATACACAATAGAATACGGTAAACAATGTCCACTTGAAAGATTGATATGTGGTACGATCCATTTCTCCCATTAATGGATTTGCCCTAAATACATATATTCAGGAGAACTCTGCTTGCATTCAGAGTTCGTTAAAACTTGCATTCAAGCCAATACAAATTTTATTACAATTTAATGAACTCTCTTTGTTAACCATTTTGATAATGGCTAACCTACACCGTGTAGAGAAACTTATTATTGACTCCAACGCGTCTGACGCCGAACTAGAATATAGTCACTGGAAAAGAACTTTCATAAACTTCTTAAGTACCTACTGTGACGAAAGTGCTAATAAGCTGCACTACTTCATGAAATATGTCTCAGCACATTTTTCGAGTATTTCGTGGATGCACCTTCCTACGAAGAGGCTTTAACGACCCTGGACAGGACGCACTTTCTTACGAAGAGGCTTTTACAACCCTGGACAAGATCTGCATAAAAGAGAAATTAAATAATCTCTAGACACTTACAATATTCATTGCATATAATATACAATTATGGTCTCTAGACGGTTACTAGCTACGAGGCGTCAACTGCCCCCATATACAAGTGACGGATTCTATCAAGCCTTAGTAAGACTGTTAATTTTTTTCCGTATCAGCGGAACAATATCGAGCCGAGTTAATACCAGAAGCCTTCATATACGTGCTTCGGTTCACGGGTATTCAACAAAGAATACTGGAAAATAGAACCTTAACGTTACAACAGGCAAGAGTACAATGTTTAGTAAAGCAAAATGCTAAAAAGTACGAAAAAATGCAGTAAATGAGAGACCTCTTCACTTATTTTAGGGCTGGGATTTCAATTTTAATTTGCCTTGTGCCGCATCCGCCACGGGCATTCATCCTAGTGGGGAGGTAGTGGGGAGGTAGTTCATTAAAGCTTACATTTAAGACAATATGAATTGACTCTAAGGATTATTCTACAATTTAATGAACTTTTCGTTGTTAACCATTTTGATAATGACTAATCTATTATATTTAGAGAAACTTATTAGTGAAATCAACGCGTCTGAGACCAAACTAGAATATAGTCACTGGAGATGAACTTTCGTAAACTTCTTAAGTACCTACTGCGACGAAAGTTCTAATAAGCTGCACTACCTCACGAAATATGTCTCAGCACATTTTTCGAGTATTTCGCAGATGCACCTTCCTACGAAGAGGCTTTAACGACCCTGGACAGGACGCACTTTCTTACGAAGAGGCTTTTACAACCCTGGACAAGATCTGCATAAAAGAGAAATTAAATAATCTCTAGACACTTACAATATTCATTGCATATAATATACAATTATGGTCTCTAGACGGTTACTAGCTACGAGGCGTCAACTGCCCCCATATACAAGTGACGGATTCTATCAAGCCTTAGTAAGACTGTTAATTTTTTTCCGTATCAGCGGAACAATATCGAGCCGAGTTAATACCAGAAGCCTTCATATACGTGCTTCGGTTCACGGGTATTCAACAAAGAATACTGGAAAATAGAACCTTAACGTTACAACAGGCAAGAGTACAATGTTTAGTAAAGCAAAATGCTAAAAAGTACGAAAAAATGCAGTAAATGAGAGACCTCTTCACTTATTTTAGGGCTGGGATTTCAATTTTAATTTGCCTTGTGCCGCATCCGCCACGGGCATTCATCCTAGTGGGGAGGTAGTGGGGAGGTAGTTCATTAAAGCTTACATTTAAGACAATATGAATTGACTCTAAGGATTATTCTACAATTTAATGAACTTTTCGTTGTTAACCATTTTGATAATGACTAATCTATTATATTTAGAGAAACTTATTAGTGAAATCAACGCGTCTGAGACCAAACTAGAATATAGTCACTGGAGATGAACTTTCGTAAACTTCTTAAGTACCTACTGCGACGAAAGTTCTAATAAGCTGCACTACCTCACGAAATATGTCTCAGCACATTTTTCGAGTATTTCGCAGATGCACCTTCCTACGAAGAGGCTTTAACGACCCTGGACAGGATCTACAGAAAAGAGAAATTAAATGATCTCTAGACACTTACAATATTCATTGCATATAATATACAATTTTGGCACAAGGCCAGTGTTTGGTGGGAGGGAAAAAACTGAGGTTGGTCATCAATAACTATCTCTATACACTTTACTGGCTATGAGGCATCACTGGCCTTAGATTCAATTGAAAGATTCTATGAAGCCTTTGTAAAACTAAGCAAAGACTGTTCATTTTCTTCGGTATCAGCGGAACAATGTCGAGCCGAATTGATACGAGATGCCTTCATAAACAGGCTTCGGTCCACGGATATCTGACAAAGAATACGCGAAAATAGCACCTTATCATTACAGCAAGTTTATGACCAGGCAAGAGTACTAGATTTACCAAAACAAAATGCTAAAAAGTACAATACAAATACAGTAACGTCAGAGGCCTCTTTATTTATTTTGTCTCTTTCCCATCGGATGAAATACTAAGTTCCCCACCTAAAAAAATAGTCTTATTAAAAATACATATTTTATCTGCCGATGCAAGAGACATGCAATGTCATTATGCCTTTCTAGAAAGAATAAATGTTATACACGCGGAAAGCACATATAATGGGTTAATGTTTCTAGAAGTACAAAGAGAAGCGAAACAGTATCTTCTTCGGCATCAGTGTATACACTTAGCTGTCTATCAACTATAAAGATGGAGATCACGGCTAACGAACAGCCGCTAAAAGCATTGATTGCCACGGGGAGCACGGAAAACTTCCTTAATGTAAACACTGTGAAAGAAAATTCACGAGGATCCTAGCATGCCTGAACAAAGTGAAGATGACTCGCTCATATCTTTCCATACACGTACTGGGATACTGTCTGGTAGGTCACTATAGAGTACCTTATATAAAAAGTATGATGTCTATTAATGAAAGATTTATGTTGCGACCTAATGTTAGGGTGCAACTTCTTGCATCAACATTCATTTGTAGAATATCCTTTGGAGACACCCTTCAAAAGTCTGTGGCCTAGCAGCCATGGAAAATACCGTACCCATCACTTTTCAACGACCAGCCAAATAAAAAATGAGAAGATAGCTAGGTAAAAGATACAACTCTCGCCCCATAAAGAAAACGCAGCTGTGGACGCCCTCTCTTGTGTATGTAAATCGACTGTTAGAAAAGAAGAATTAAAGCGATTACATAGAGAGTTGTGCCGCCCAGGTATTACATGCGTGTCACATATGACAAGAGTCCGTCCCCGTGTATGCGGTGTCTATGGGAAAATTTACCCAAGGTTACGCGCTCAGAATGCTGTAAAATCGGCCTTGTGCTACATTCTGCCTTAGTTGGGAGGCTCGGGTAAATACCAAGTTCATTAAAGCTTACTCAGACCGATTCTAGTCTTGCCACACGCACGACTTATATAACCGCTTGGAATTCATATTTTTGTTTTTGGAAGAACTGTCATATATTCAGTTAAGCTGATCACTTATTTGTTGCTATTTCTTTTTACTGAATGTTTTTCTTTTCGGAAGACTTATTTTGAACTAGCAGTATAGCCCGGCGTTGCTCGGGTGTAATGAAAGCTTTAAAACTAATCCATGGTCCTGGAGCTCAGACTCTTTGAACGTTGGCACGAAAGAATAAAAAGCAATAGTTGTTTCCAGTTAAAGCTAAACCGTAGACTGAAAGAAAAATGAATGGATTTATGTCAAATTTTGATTTCCTGGTATCGATATCAAATAAGTTTTTTTCGTCGTAAACTGAATTTTGAAGGCTAAATAAGTCTTCTGAGTAAATAATATCATGGCTGAGACTAAGAACTACAATTATACCTACTTAGAGCCAAACCTGAAGCAAAAACTAAAAATACAGACATTCAGGCAGATAAACAGACACACACACAAACATCTTGCCTGTTACATATATACTATCGATTTTCTACACTATTGTAAAAACTGCAACCTTGAAACTTCTGAATACCGTTTCTTATATCTTTGTCCATGAGTGTATCAAATTTGATTAAAATCGGACCACACCTTCTATAACCCGATTTTTTTGATTATCGATTTTCGATATTCATCGCGGGTACCTCGACACAAAACCTAGCTAAGAACACTCGCAGACGCTTATAGTACAACTGTGTAAACTTTCAAGAAAATCGGTCCCGCCGTTTCGGAGTCTATAGGTAACGGATACACACACACACACACACACACACACACACACACACACACACACACACACACACACAGAGAGTTTCATTTATAAATAAGTTTAGATTTTCTTTTTCACCCTTCCAGTCTTTTTTTTTTCTTTTTTGTGGCTAGTGTAATATTTAGTTTCACTCGTCTATTGATTCACTTTTTAGAGTATACTGTAATTTTATATTTCAGCTTCTTTATTTTTCAGCCCTCGTCCGTAAACCTTTTTTCGTATATCTTCTCTTTTTGCTCAAACCTTTTGGTTTTCATTTTCTACGGCTATGGTTTAATGTTTCTTTTATTTCGTGCTATGTTGTCTATTTTGTTTAATTGGTAAAAGTCTTTACATATGTCTCTGTTATAATTTTTCTTTTGTATTATTTATTTCTTAATTTGTTTATTTTGCTGGTTTTAATTTAAAAATAGAAATCATTTTAGTTGTGTTGTTTCGTTAAATTTTTTCTTTATATTTTCTCAAGGTAAACGTTCTTTTTTTCACTTGTCTTTTTCTCTATTTCAATGTTTAATTAGTTTACCTTCTTTTCGAGAAGAAGTTTGTTTTAATTTGTAACCTGTTTTACGTCAAACCATTTTGGTTAAGACAGTTTTAGTAGTTTTTTCGTTTCATTGTCTTTGTAAAATTTCTTTTTCGTTGTTCTGTATTTGTTTAAGAACTTCTGTTGTTTATTTATATTTCCCCTGTTTTTCATTAAAAAGTAATTAAACGTCAGTCAATTAAAAATTACCTGTTTGGTGAGAAAAAATAAGATCTCCCCCGATGAAAACACTCAATAAAAAGTGACTACTGAGAATGTAGACATTGCCAAACAGATTGCAAACGTTATCAGGTTGCAAGAAAAACTTTGCACAAATATTTATTAGGATTGTTTTTAAACAGTGCTTAAAGAATGTTCCATTACGACGGATTGAAGTTAACAGTAAATAAAACAGTGTTATCGGTAAAATGTTATTAATTTCACTATTGGATCATGTTATTTGAGTTATGGCAATTATGTGCGAAAAATAATATCACCAAAATGTTTGCCAAGGCTTCGGTCGAAGGTTAACAAATTTGATGACATCTCTGCATAGTTGCTCCTCGATCTCACCAATATGTCTTATTATCCCATCTTTCAGCTGTTGGCTTGTTGGTGTAGACCTTACTTTTGAGATGACTTCAAAGGAAGAAATCTAAAGGCGTTAAATCGTACGATCGTGGTGACCAATCGGCATCCCTTTTTCGAGAGCTGATGCGATCTGGGAAATTCTCATTCAATAAAGTTAAATACATTTCTGTTTGAACGTCTATTTTCGTAATATGTTTCGATAACTTTAACAAGTTGTTTGATTGTTAATCTTTCCATGGTTGAAACTACCAAAGACTGAAATTGTTAAATGTGAAGGGAATTGAATTAAATCATTAAACGCTTAGACGCTTAAACTTAATTCACATTTAAAATTAGTTCAAGTTACTGGGACACCCTATAGATTCAAGGAAAAGTATAGAGGCCAAGAATAGCCAAAATCAAGAAAAAATGTGACCAACTGACTTTGGTATAACAACAGAAAAAACAAAGACGTTAATATAGTGACCGAGGACTCGCCTTCTTGATGGAAATACCCACTGAAATGAATAGTCAATATGGCAAAGTTCCTAGAGAGGGCCAAGAGCTGCGAACATCTTATAAAAGAAAATGGGCTCTTGATAGACTGCAGGAATTACAAAAGTTTAAAAATAGAATTGTGTCTGTCTTTGTGGACGACATGCGTTCACTCAAAATTTGTGGCTCCACAAAAATCACCGTAATGAATGCTAACCCTAACGTCCCTGACGGTTAAACCCCAAAGATTCATAAGGGGCAAACAATATTTCACTCTTATCCACGCCTGTCGACGGCGAGGACGTTTTCAGTCGGGATCTTATCACAGAAGACCTCATCACAATGACGACCAAAATATCAGTATCTGAGGTCCTTTCTCAGGGGAGCATTTGGCCGCTTTTCTGGCTCAAGTGCTTTTTTTGATAATCCGAACGGGGGAGGATGGAGTTTCGAAATTATGAATGGTCGTAAAGCATTCAACTCCATCCCCAACTTTCTGGATGCAGAGGACCAAAAATACCGGTTATTGAGACTGACCGGAAGTGTGGAGATGCTGGTCACCTCTTCCCTTCCTGCCCAGAGAAGAAGACCACTGAAGCTTTGGCCCTCGCTGACCAAAATTTCCTTTTGGTTGAAACTGTAATTTCCCTCTCGCCTGTAATGAGAATGCCAGCGACCAGGACCGGTGTGGTAAATCCCCGTTTGTGTTCATTTCGCGTCCTCCATTTCCCGAAAAGCCTTTGCCTAGCGCGTATGCGGTTGCGGTTCAGAAAAAGACCAAAGTGAAACTACAGACTGCCGGAACTCTGTCCCTAGAAACCACCACGGCAAAAGAAGCACACTGCCTCATTCTCTCTATTAGTTTTAAGCGCGATGCCCTGTCCACATACATAGAAAAGATTCGACAACAAAAACTTTTAAAAGGTTAAAAGATTGGAGCAAATAAATTAATTGATAAGGAATAAAAAAGCATCAGAACCATCCGTGAAAAATATTGGCTCTTCTTTCTGTTATCACCTTCTATTAAAAAGCAGATCATGTCTCTACCTCCGATGATAAAATCATTAACTCCAACCCCAACAAAAATGACCACTCTCGAAAGGGTTCACAGTATTAAATCTCCAACAAAGAACGACACTTCTGTATACAGTTCCAATCCATTCTCTTAACCTACATCCATGAATTTGAAATAAATTGAAAGAGCAGAAAAGAAAACGCAGTCTATCACCGAAGAAAAGCATTGCCAACACTGAAAAAAAATCTAAAACCATTTACAATACCGGCGAGGACGAGTGTAGAGTGACATCTGAACAGTCAGATAAAACTATTACACCACGGTCAAGGAAAATTAAAGTATTTAAAATTAAAGATTAAATTCTGCTAAACCTTAATAATAAATTCTGTTAAACCTTAAAGAAATCAACGGAAAAGACGTTGAAGTTCTTAGTAAGGTCTAGACAGCTATCTCAAAAGGTTTGGGCCAATGTTACAAGAAGCAAACGAGGCATTCTCCACGCTCCTGCCGTTGGTATTTTTTGATGACGACAATGTCTAAAAGTTAAATAAAAATAAAAAAGTTGTTTAGGGAGGCTCTCGCTTTTTGTTCATTCCTCCCTTTATAGGGCCCTAAAGTTAACATTCTCCAGGGACATTGGTGGTAAGTCTCTTGATAGTACCATTAAGAGTGTGATGGGCCATGGATCAGTGGGACAGACTGTTGGTGTTCTCACTCCAGCCATGTTTAATGTAGATCCTCAACCCTAATTGGACTGATAATGGCAATCTGGTTAGCTAGTTTGAATGACCATTGCCTGGGGTTGGAGTATCGCAATCCTCAGCGTCTCGGGGTGGCTATATGTTGTGTACAGGAGACCCAATGACTATGCATACACTTTGTGTATAAGGCGTGTCCTCGATTCAGCATGTTTTTTATGAAAGCTGAAGTATTCTTTCCTGGTTAGTGAGCAACTCTTTGAATGTGGCGCGTGGTCTGTTTTTCGCAGATCCGGAGGACAGGCTTTGTGTACTGGATGTTACTATATAGGCTGAATCTCTTTGTATCATTATGGTCTATTCACCCAATGGCCATGCAAAACGGCCTGATTTGTTTCGGTGGATAGAACCATTTTTGAAGACATCTCATCTGGTACTTTTAGCGGGCGATTGGAATGCCGTTCTGGACCCTGATACAAATCAATGTGGCATTGAGCATAAAAATCTCAAACAACCAAAGTTCAACAAATATACATCAAACCTCGAAATCAAGATATTTAATATGCTTCATTTCTAAACTTATTTATAAATGGAACTTTGTCTGTGTGTGTGTGTGTGTCTGTGTATGTGCGTGTCCGTTACGTATAGACTCCGAAACGGCTGAACTGATTTTCTTGAAAATTTACACAGTTGTATTATAAGCGTCTGCGAGTGTTCTTAGCTAGGTTTTGTGTCGAGGTACCCCCGATAAATATCTAAAATCGATAATCGAAAAAATCGGGTTATAGAAGGATTGGTCCGATTTTAATCAAATTTGATACACTCATAGACAAAGACATAAGAAACGATATTCAGAAGTTTCAAGGTTTCAGTTCTTACAATAGTGCAGAAAATCGATAATATATATATATATATATATATATATATATATATATATATATATATATAAAAGGCTATATGTTTGTGTGTGTGTCTGTTTAGCTGTCTGCATGTCTGTATATTTTTCAACCCTTTTATTTTAGTTTTTGCTTCAGGTTTGGCTCTAAGTAGGTATAATTGTAGTTCTTAGTCTCAGCCATGATACCATTTACTCAGAGGACTTATTTAGCCTTCAAAATTCAGTTTACGACGAAAAAAATTATTTGATATCGATACCAGGAAATCAAAATTTGACATAAATCCATTCATTTTTCTTTCAGTCTACGGTTTAGCTTTAACTGGAAACAACTATTGCTTCTTAGTCTTTCGTGCCAACGTCCAAAGAGTCTGAGCTTCAGGACCATGGATTAGTTTTAAAGCTTTCATTACACCCGAGCAACGCCGGGCTATACTGCTAGTATAAAATATAAATAAAACATAAAAGTAGAAGACACGAAATTTGACGTGAATACGCGAAACGCGATAAAAGCCAACGCAGTGATTAAAGCCAATATACGAAACAAAATAAAAAGCAACACCGAAAACACGATAAAAGCTAACACGCAAAGTGCGATGTTAAAATAAAGTACAACATAAAAAACAACGAAGACCTTGAAAATGGTAAGTATTAGCCGAAATTATTTAGACATGAGAGCTTTTATTTACCAACAACAACCAGATGCTGCGTGTTACTCAACAGCATCAGACATTGGTGTTCCAACTTTGGCAAAAATAAAAATAAATGACTCTTTATCCTTCATTCAACGAAATCTTTCCTTGTTCCGCACAAAACAAAATCTATTAAAGGTTAACCGTAGTAAACGTTTCTTTTTCAACAGCGTCACTGGTCAGTACTTTGAATCGAAGTAAAAATCACGAGTTCAAATATACATTTTCAAGGCAGACCGGTCTTCCATACTTTGATTGGTGCAACACACTTTTTGTTCTTTATGTTTGACTAATCTGAGTAAGTACTTTTTTCTATATTATTTCTATTTTCTATATTATTATAGAAAAAAAGACAATAAAACAAATAAATTCTTATATGATCCCATTACCTGAGCAGAAGGAAAGAACAGGTCTCGTATAAACTACACTCACTGGCTGGTGCATAGTTTGCAGAACAACTTGCAGCCCGTTTAAGAAAATGACACTTTCGACAAAGAAAAAAAAAAAAAAAAAAAAGGAAAAAAAAAGAAAAACTATTAAAAAGGAAAAAGAAAGAAGCCTTTGAATTGATTTGCGTGAAACAATGAATTACTGTAAAAGTGTTATGGTTAAATATAGTTGTTAAGCTCTTTGTTACAAGAACCACTCATGTTTAAATTATGTCGCTGTTCATGATACAAATAGAAGAAAATTGCCCGTTATTTATGGTGTTGTGCTCTCTTGTGTTTGTGATATTTGCATTTGACGTTAACAAATAAAACGACGAAACAAAAAAGCTTTAAGGTTAAGAATATATATATATATATAGTGACGTAAATTGATAAATATACATACGATGGTGTATATATATATATATATATATATATAGGATTATTATTCAGGTGTTATATATATATATATATATATATATAAATATATATATATAATATAAAAATATAATAAAATGTAACAAAGAAATAAATAAAATAGAATAAATAAATACATTGGATTATTTTTCTTTTTGTGCGCCCTCGTTCTCAGCTTCCCAAAGAATACCAGGATGTAGACAAAGAAATTCTAATGACTATACACACACTACAATGGTTCTTGATAATGACTGCGATGGCCGAAAGTCAGTCAGTCAGTTAAGTGCCATACATGATACACGTTTAGGCGATCACGTCTCGAAAGAGACATGACTGACAGTGCAGACTATTTTCCCGCAGTAGATAGGCATTACTTTCTACGGTAGACTGGTTACCAACCAAGACTTTACAACCCGATCTATCCTGCGATTTAACCCTTAGTTGGAGAGAGGAGACAGATTAATATCTTTCCCAAGGGTATTTGCGCGTAAGTGACTGCAACAAACTGGAATTTGAACTCGGCTCTTTGAAAGTACTTGAACGAAAACAACAAAATATGAACTTTGGGTAGTTTATCCATTTTGAACACAATACAGAACAGCTTATCCGAAAATTGAGCAAAAATATTCTATTCCTTAAACACACGCGCGCATACACGCACAAACACATACACATATATAGAGTACGTCACCTAACTGAACTGATAATATATATATATATATATATATATATATATATATATATATATATATATATATAAGAAAAAGAGAAGGTACAGGAGCTGTCAAAGAAAGTATAAGAGAAAGATGAACATCAAGGCGATAAATGACGGCAATTGACGTTGCACTTAAACTTTTGGAGATTGTAGCTATCAGAGAAGCAAGTATACGGTAAGGAGTTACACAAGCGGAAAGTGCGAGGAAAAAAACTGGTAGAGTAGAAGTGGCGGTTACATTTGCTTATTTTGACGGTAAAATGGTGCCAATCTAGTAGTAGCATTATCATCAAATATTACTATCACCTTATTAGTCCGTAATCATCATTAACATAAATTACTCATCTCTGCCGTAGTAAAATTAATACCACCACACATAAATACTAACAAGCATTACAAATTAAAATTTCTACTATTTAAATATGCGCAACCACAAAAAACAAAAAAAAAACAAGCTAATAACCGACTTTAAAATAAAAAATAACAATACAGCCTTAAATAAAATAATAGCAATTTTTACCTATCATAGTTCCACACAGACCCCTTCATACGTACATATGTACGTACGAGAAATCGACAACTGTCCGCGCGTTGACATCGCTACACTATTCGAATACACCAACCGAATGCGTATGTATGTGCGCAACGGTACACATATACATATATATACCGAGCCCCGCACGATTCACATATATGTTTGTATGAGCCCCGGTGGGCGGACGCGCATGTGTGTGTCTTTGCGCACGTCAATGGGTGTACAAATGTGTATATATGTCTGCGTCTGTCATGACGACAAATTTTCCTCCCACTTCCACAAAAATAGTAGTAAATTCATGTAAAAAGTGGCACCGGAGTAAGAAGCTCTTCATAGCAGAAGTCGTGAAAATATTTGTAGAAAAGACAGAGGAAATTCACATCTTGTTGATGAGAAAGCGACTGAAATCGAGCTGCCAATTTGGGATCGATTACATTGCAGATCCCCATTTGGATTTTGTCGAGAATCCCGAGATGAAGAGCCGGAACACCCGACCAGATATGACAACGTATTCAAATGGTAGATTTATAAATGTACAAGATAGATTCTAATTAGAAAACGTCCCTGGTCCGGCACAGTGACACTCCCTTCTTACCAGTAGATGTTGCTATTGATTTCACATAGTTATTCCACTTGAGATCGGCTGAGACAGTGAGGCCGAAGAGGCGCAGTTTATTGCTTTCTGGGAGACTAGCGTGATACTTACTAATGGAAGTAGGAAAGCTTCTCTATGGTAGTTTTAGGAGAGTAGCTTAGTTTCGGAAGCTTTAAAGATTACGAGCCATTTCTTACCCTAATCCATCATAGGTTAGAGGTCCTTTCCAAGATCAGAAGCGAGGTTTACTTTGTTAGCCTTGGTAGATTTCTTATTAAGAAGTGAGTAGACGGTTGCGTCATCTGCATAGATGCCTACTTGTGAACCGATTACATGAAGATTTTCCAATTGGAGTAGATAGACTAAACTATCGCCCGGTTCACACTCCACCCACATCTATTGAACAGGTGAAGAGGCTCATCCCTTGTTTCTTGTTTATGATGTGGTTTCCTGCTTTCTCTTTTCCATTCTTTTTACCCTTACGTAGCCTCCTGCGCATCAGTGGCATTACCGCCTTGCTTGGGGTGATATGATTAAAAAAAAAAAAAAAGCATAGGACCTAGGATGGAGTTTTGTGTGACAACCGCCTTTCACATGAAAGGATTTTGAAGCGTGTCTGTTGAAAACGACCTTCATTTTACAATATGACAGGAACAATTGGATTAAATTGAACAATTGTCTAGTTATACCGTAGCCCTGTAGTTTGCGCAGAAGACCAGCATTTCAAACCCTGTCAAATGCTTTTAAGATATCCAGAACAATAGCTCGAGTTCGCGGTATTTAACAAGAACCTGATATATATATTCGTTGATGGCTGTTAGCACCTGGCGAAGCGGAAGCCTTACTATTTGTCAGAGAATAGATTGTTAGATGTGAGATGAAGAATAATTTCAGCATTAATAATAGTTTCGAACACTTTACCAAAATGTGGTAAGACGCTGACAGGGCGATAGCTAGAGGGGTCGACGGGCTCTCCAGAGTTTTTTAAAACAGGAACTACAGAGCTGGATTTCCAATAAGTAGGAAAGCAAAAAGCAATAAGGCAATAGTTATAGCGTTTGGAGAGGACAGAAGAGAGTTCACAGACGCATTTCTTTAGAACAATGACTAGGATTCAATTACCTACTTGCTTTATGGGAGTAAAACTTAGAAATAACGTTAGAGACCAGAGACGGGTTATATATCAATTAGTTGGGCCTCAGTTCTAGGTG
This sequence comes from Ascarosepion bandense, assembly GCA_037127315.1. Classification (NCBI taxonomy): domain Eukaryota; kingdom Metazoa; phylum Mollusca; class Cephalopoda; order Sepiida; family Sepiidae; genus Ascarosepion; species Ascarosepion bandense. The sequence continues at coordinate 8,100,490 of JBBBDQ010000499.1, forward strand.
GGAAGTCGGTTGTGGGAACTTCAGACGAGACAAATGCAGAAGTGGGAAGATATTTGAGAGCAAAAGACTTAGTCTGTCAGTTGTAGATATGATGACCTCAAGTTTATTGAATAGATTGAACATAGGAGGGATCGAGAGATTGCTACTGTTTAGCACACTTTTGCAGAGCTGACAATAGTCTTTGAAGCCAAACTTGCGGAATGCTCTACGCTGCTTCATTCTATCAGCAAACAAAAGCTTAGCATCATTTAGGATACGCTTGCATTCATTACGAGCAGAGATAAAAAGGCGACTATTGTAGTCAGACGCGTCATTCCGGTAAAGTCTGAAGAAGTGATTCTTGTGAACAATGGCAGTAAAGCAAGCAGAAGAGAATGAAGGGGAAGAATGACGTTTTTGTCAATATTTCCAGGCTGGGATAAAAGCATCGATGCTGGCTTTCACCCAAGGATGACCACAGAGGCACAGTCTTCAAAAGGGAGACTTTGTTCCAAGGGACATCACAAATAAACTCGCAGAATGGCTCAAAGTTCGCTCTTTGATAGCAGTAAGATATTTTGCTGGTAGGCAGTTCCTGGAAGGAGTGAGAGCGGAAGGAAATATTTACGGAAACCACAGCATAATCAGAGTTGCTAAAAGAGCAGAGCTGCATGGCATGGAAAGAGTCAGAGATAGAAGTGAAACAGAAATCTAGTAGTGAGGTAGATCCTTCAGGATTATTGGTGAAACGTGTGAGAAAATCTCCCACTTGCGTGAACGATTGAGTGATTCAGAAGTTCAGAATATGGATACCAGCAAAATCGGGGGCAGAGTTTACCGGATACTTGACATAGTGGGCATTGAAGTCACTGAACACAAATATATTAGCGAACGGGTGAGAGAAAATAGACTTGTCTATATTATCTGAAATACTACCTAGCACAGGACATTCAGGAGAGGAAGGGGAGTAGTAGAGAAAGAGAAGATAGCTAACTGAATTTAGTAGAGAGAGACGGAGACACACGTAGGAATGGTCTGGAGATTCAAGAGAAATCTCTCTAGCCAGAGATATTTTCTCTTAAAAAGGTGAAAGTGGATTCTAGTTTATGATGAACATTCATTGTAAATTGATACCCCTTCAAAAAAAAAGTGCACATGAGATATCTTGAAATTATTTTTTTTACGGTTTATCAACTGTGTGCAGGTTATTTAGAAAAATCTTTTTTTTTTTTTTTTTGCGAGTGGATACCGTTTGATTTTCAGACATAGGGATCACTATTTAATGCCTAGTAACTGGAAAAGATGGATTCATACTCTTCGGAATAATGTTTGTACGTAAGTAAATATAATGATCTCAACTGGAATTCGAACTTGGGTTTCCGGTTTTCTCATTCCGAATCTCTGTTCACTGTCAAATAAGCACATCTCTCTTAAAATCAAAATTAAAAAAAGGCAAAAATGCTTTTCTGATATTTATAATTTGGCGCGCTTAATCGATAGTAATGTATGAAAACAAAATCAGATTACCAATTTGAATATCTTTTTTTAATATCTTTTTACAGTATATTTTGTTTTGGTTTCCGTAGAATCAACAATTTACAAAGAATTTCCATAGCAAGTGGAAGCCTTCTCCTGTTAGCTTTTATAAAATTAAATATTTTTTTATATATTCGTTATCCGTAGTGCTTAATCTATAGTAGTATGAAAAAATATGTTTGAAAATTCAAAATTATTTTTTTTAGATAATTGTGAATGTCCGGCCTTTTCATCCTATCCAGATGGGCATTTTTCATCCCCACCTCGGTGTGCAAGCAATGCACGCATCAATCACACTCTACCATCTTGGACTTGTTTGAGGGGTATAATGTGTCCATTTTCACACTTAACTGTTACTGACCGCCTGATGATTGCGTGAAAACGTATATAACTGTTAGTCGTGGTCGGTCACTGTTTACTAAGAATTAGATAGATAGATAGATAGATAGATAGATAGATAGATAGATAGATAGGTGTGAGTTTGTAACCCTGGGTTTCACGCTTTTGCGATCGTCAGACAAACTGATTATTATTTTTTTTAATTGGCTATATTTAGGCTGCGTATATCATACAAACATATGTGCGAATCGTGCGGGGCTCGGCATATATATGCATATATGTGCCGTTGCGCACATACATACGCATTCGGTTGGTGTATTCGAATAGTGTAGCGATGTCAACGCGCGGACAGTTGTCGATTTCTCGTACGTACATATGTGTGTATGATGGGGTTTGTGTGAAACTATGATAGGTAAAAATTGCTATTATTTTATTTAAGGCTGTATTGTTATTTTTTATTTTAAAGTCGGTTATTAGCTTGTTTTTTTGTGGTTGCGCATATTTAAATGGTAGAAATTTTAATTTGTAATGCTTGTTAGTATTTATGTGTGGTGGTATTAATTTTACTACGGCAGAGAGTAGTAATTTTCGTTAATGATGATTGCGGACTAATACGGTGATAGTAATATTTGATGATAATAACCGTTGTGGTAGCAAATAGTTATTGTAAAGCGGTAGTAGTGATTAGTAACGGTGGTGTAATGATAATAACAATAACTGCAATTATTATAGTGGTAGTCTGAACTAGAGAATAATTGATAGTATTATGGTATCAGCCGTTTCTTTTTTTATCCGTTTGGTATAAATTGTGATAATAGGTATGTATTTTCATGTCTGCATTTGGAAATTAGTTCTGATCTTATGTTTAGTAAGTTCTTTTGTGGGGTATGAGATATAATTGCTACTTTTTCATGTAAGCAAAGTAGGCATATTTTTGTAATGTTGTTGTAGGCAGATACTTTTTTCCAGCTTATTGTTGGTGAAATATTTATGTCTTTTAGACGCCATACGTATGTGGATAGTGTAGTGCTGTTCAAGTATTTTCCGTTAGTTGCATAGCATCATTTAATATGTTTTCCGTGATGGATGGGTAGAAATCCACTATGTTGAATTGGATGAGAGTGGCTTTGTCTTTGCTTTTTATCGATGTAAACCATTCTATGACAGCTTTGGTGTTTTTCTATTGGTTAAGACCTAATTTTTTCCTTAAGTTGGTGTTAATAGTTTCTAATATTTTTTTTGCTGATTTTTCCTATCTCGCTTTTCGCGGGGTTGATTAGTCGGAATGCAGGTTTTTCTATGAAGTTGGTTTTATGGTCTTTTGCTGTTATGAAAGCTTGATGTTCGGCTAATCGGTTTATTTTTAATCTTTTTTTAATTTGACGGCTATATGTTTAGCTTCTTGGTTTATCGTGTTAATTGTGTTCGTGGTTGTCTTCTTTTTATTAAGTTGGTTTTAAGCTTTCGGCTCGCATGAGCCACCTTCAGAAGAGGGTTTATGTGAGCCAAAAGCTTAGAACCAAATTAATAAAAAATTATCCAAATTTTGGAGAATTTTTGTCTTTATTTTCACCTGAAATTAAAGCCAAAATACGATGTTTAGAACGGTTCATCATTAAACATAATAGACATTCATTGTCTCTTATATTTAACAGTATATGTTTAGAAAATTATCTCGATACACTATATATATATATGTATATATATATATATATATATATATATATAAAGTAACGAAAACATTTTGCTGTTTTTGATTTATAAGATAAAAAGGGTATACAAAAGATTTGACATATCGTTAGTCCACAAAGTAATCCCCATCAGTATTCAGAACCTCTTGCCAACGTTCCCCTCGCTGCGCAATGCCCTAGCGGTAAAAATCGAGTGTCTTGAACGCAAAGAAGTCAGTGAGTGCCTGCTGCAAGTCTGTTTCATTTCCTACGTTATCCAAGCAATAGAACAGGCGGTAATCTTTTGGTGCAATTTCCCGGTACGTAAGGTCAATTGCACAGTGTCTCACAGTCAAGTGGTCGTCTGGTAACCCTAGCCACTCTCGCCGCATGTGACATTGTAATCAAGGAAGACTACACCTTTGCGATTCACCAATTATCCAGCTTCTGCTTTAGTGCCCGATGCACATATTTCAACTGTTTCAAGCACAGTTTGTCGTGATGGTTTTCCCGTTGGTAGCAGTTCTTAGTGCACGACATACCGAATAGTCCACTAGATACAAAGCATGATCTTGTGTGGGTCTAGACGTAGTCTTGTGGATTGAAGCACAGTCTCCCGTGATAAATACTAATGTCTGGCACTCGATCAAATATGGATATGTTTTGGTGCTGAGAAAGCAACGAAAAACAGTCTATCAGCCGTTGTTGCTTGTTGGCATCCGAAAGTGCGTGATCAACTTGTACTTAACTTGTACATCTTAGTTATGCGGTACAGAGAAAGTTCGGTAATCTCCCACAGGTTTGGCTGTTAACCTACTCTATGGTCGTCTTCAGGGTCTCTTCATCCAAGACCTGTGGCCAGCCAATCTAGAGTTCATCATAAAGGGACAAATCTTAAGATCTGAACTGGAACCCATGTCTGGCAGTGCGTTCATTCACATTATCCCAAAATACTTGACGTATTCAACAAATGGATGAGGTTGCGGACAAGCCCACCTTAAAGTCATATAGCAGACAACCCCCGAATGAGATGCTTCGACACCACCACGTTTCTTTGCTGCAACTCAAACTATGACTGATATGTGTGCGTAACGCACTTGCATTGGTCAAGAGCATTGCCTCCACCCCAGCTTCACCCTTTTCCAGGTACGTGACGCACATATTTGTTGCAAGAATTTTTTTGGTTACCTAATAAGCATTGTTTAAAATTTTCTATATGTCTTGAATTGCGCTTGAAGTGTGTGACTAACAATCATCACGCTGTGTTGATTCCTATACACACAATCTATCTATCTATCTATCTATCTATCTATCTATCTATCTATCTATCTATCTATGAGCGTGCATGATTTGAGTGTCTGTGCGTGTATAAAAATTTTATTCCGTATTTTGTAGTGCTATTTAAATTTTTTTTTTTCGCCTTTTTTTGGTCACCACAATTGTAATTCAGGTTTCTTTCAAGTTCACTTCAAGATAAAACACGCAACAAGACAAAATAAACGAGGGCGCAAATAATCCACTGGATAACACACACACACACACACACACACACACACACACACACACACACACACAAACAAAGATATATATATATATATATATATATATATATAGAGAGAGAGAGAGAAGCACTTTGTTAATATGTTGAAACGATAAAGTTTATAATGAATCCCCAATGTTATGAATTTATAATGCCAACAATGACTTACCAAACCGAGTCAGAGAAACAAACAAGCAAAAAATGAATCGCTTAAAACAAAACTGGAAACTCAAAGGTCAATGAGTAATTTTAAGAGCTCAAAAGAAGACTACTTAGATCAGAGAACAAAGATAAGAGGTATTATAGAACCGATTAGATGACATAAGATGGAGATGCTCAAGTCACATAGCAAGAAGAAAGGACAGCAGATAAAGCAAAACGTTGTTCGTTGCCCGTGGGTAGCAAAAGCTGTAAGAAAATACCATACAGAAAATAGAGACATTCAGATAAAATGGGTTAGCTGGTAAGACATGACAGAGGGTAACCATCACCATCGTTATGAAAGAATATCATCTTGAAAAATTAACCATGGTGAGATACCATGGTTAATTTTTCAAGAGGATATTATTGGGTAGGAATACGATTCCTGTGTGCTGTATCTTTGGCAAGTTCCAGAAAATCATTACCACGGAATTGACAAAACTATTCAGTTGCCGTCGAAGTTTATACTAAGAAGAAATCACAAGTCATCGTGTGTACCGAGTGTAGTGGCTTTGTTCAAATTGCTTCTCTCCCAAATGCACTTTAAATCCTAAGTGGGCTCCTCGAGCGTGGAACAAATACAAATGTGTCTGATAAGGCGTCTGCAACGGGAATTGGCCTGCTTGGTATGCTTAGAAAACGAGTATCCAGTCATTATATATATAGTCATCCGCAGATAGGTCTGTTTCGCTATATCACAGCTCATCAGTACCGTTAGATTCCGATTGCTTTTAACCCAGGATTGAAACCCGACCGAATTGGTGTCAGTCGACGATATATATATAAGAACAAATTCAGTCATTTTAAAATCTTTTTTATTTAGTTTTTCCTCCTTTCTTACATTTTCGTTAATTTTTGAATTTTAACAAATAAATTAGAAATATGTTGGATTTTCAGATTTAATCCGTTTCTCAAAAAAATGTCTTTGTTTACGTTAGGATACGAAACAGAGCATATATATATATATATTTCGAGAATCGGTAGAAATGTGTATTCAAACTCACTATTCGGGCTTTACATGATCAAGAGGTCCTAGGTAGCCGAGTGGTCATGGCACGACAGATCTAATGACGGTATTCCCTAGGTGACGCATGTTGGAAATCTGCCGAAGGGTGCATATTTTTCTAACGAGATTTTAGCCGGTAGATGTAAATAAATAAATAGACTGCAATGTTTAATTAAAAAAAAAAAATAAAAAATAAAAAAGCAACAACATTAAAACAAACAAACAAAGCAAAAACAAACCAACTACTTTAATATGAGTATCCATAAAAAATCATAATAAAGTGTTCAGTTCGAAATTCCTAGCATCTGAAGAAGGCCGAAGTGTACAACGGCCGAAACGTTGTAAATATGACAATAAAGATGAGGACAATAGTCTGAGCAATGTAAATAGTGTAAATAACACCTCGTTTCAGAAGTATATATATATATATATATATACGGTAGACCAAGCAATGTTATCATACCATTTTGAATTGAAAAAGAGAGAGAGAGAGAAAGAGAAAAAAAAAGAAAAAATGAATCTTCAGGAAGTACCTTAAAAACATTGAATTTTTAAAAAATATTTTATTTTAAATTAAGGAAAATAATTTAAGAAATGCAAACTTATATTCGTCCTGTGTTTATAGGTTTGTGTAGCTTGTTTGTTTAAATGTGTGGTGGAGTGGGTGTCCAGGGAAGAATATGTGATTGTGTGTGTCTGTGTCTGTGTGTACGAAAGAGATAGTGTGCGTGCGTGTGTGTGTGTGTGTGTGTGTGTGTGTGTGTGTGTGTGTGTGTGTGTGTACGAGTATGTAGTGCGTGTGTGTATATGAGAGAGATAAGTAGTATTTGTGTATTTGTGTGTATGAGAGATATATAATGTGTGTGTGGTACGTTTGTGTGTGCGTGTGTGTATATGAGAGAGATAAGTAGTATTTGTGTATTTGTGTGTATGAGAGATATATAATGTGTGTGTGGTACGTTTGTGTGTGTGTGTGTGTGTGTGTGTGTGTGTGTGTGTGTGTGTGTGTGTGTGTGTGTGTACATGATTTACTGAATGTTAGCGTCTGGAGTAGATTTTTTATGCGCCCACATCGCTATCGCACAAGCCCCCTGGACACTTTCCTTTTGGGGATTCCTCAGATGCCAGATCATAGCCTCAAACCCTTCTGGAAGGAGAGATACCGCCCAGGGTGATGGCTCTCCGAGGCTTGAGCTTAATATTAATTTGAAACTACCCCAGCCGTAACCATTGGGAATACTCAATACAAAATGCGGTGTCATTGTCACAGACACATTCGAAGAAATTTAACAATTTTTCCCTGATAACAATACTTCTAAATTAGAAACGGTTGTCTGTACTGGCTTGTTGGGTGGGAATGAGAATAAAAGGTGATCGCAAAGTTTGTTTATTTATTGATGTGTTTATTTTTTATTTACAAGTGTTAGGGAGAAACGTCTCTTTCATCTGGCATTGGCTACAGTAACAAGGATCAGACACTCTCCTCCAAGTGCCAAGGCTTTTTAATCATTTTCCATCCTAACGGAGATTTAGGTCGTCTGTTAGTCAACCATGAAAAAGGGGCCCTTATGAAGTTCAACTATCACTAAATAAATCAGTTGATTTGCCATTAGCGAAACATTGTATTCAAAAGCAGTCATTTGAATGAAGTGGCATAACAGGGGTGAGACATTTAATGGACATAAAGAGTAAAAAACACCCACCAAAGATTTAAAAAAGCGACCTAAAAAAAAAAGGAGAAACAAATGATGAGTAAGTTCGGTAGCCGAAACGGTATCAAGTCTCCTTTCTAAAGCTAAGCAAAGTGCTGAGAAACATAAATCATTTCGAAATAAAGTAAAAAGTGCTGAGTTGCGATGTGATATCTATCCTCTTGTATGGCAGTGAATGCTGGATAACCTCCCCACGGACGAGGAAACTGGGGGCAGCAGAAATGTGAATCTACAGACGGATACTAAGAATTTTATTGACTGAGCGAGTAAGCAACGAAGAAGTCCTAAAGGAAGTGGCAACAAAAAGAACACATGCTCAGAATCAGGGAAAGACAACTGAAATCCCCTGGATACATAATGAGAAAGGAGGGTTGGAAAACTTAAACCTCACGGGGCACATTGAAGATAGTGGAAAGATGCGAATCATCTACTTGAGAAAATTGTGTGATTGGACACCGGAACGTGGGTAGGGTTTACCAGTGGGAGAAAACTATTAAGGATCACAAAGAATTGGAAGTTTTGAAGAATCATAATCGCACATGTCCTGAAGGTACGCACCACATTGAAGAAGAAAACAATGGAAAACTATTACCCCCCCCCCTTTTTAGTACCATTAGACTCCCCCTGTGGAGTATAGAGCTACAGCCTCATCACTTTAGGTTTTAATGCCGTAGTTCCCGTAGCGAGTAGGTTTTTATGACGTGGAGTTGGCAGCCCCACGCCCAACCAGTTTATTTATTTACTGTTAGACTACTTGTCCGCTAAGGCAAAAGAGCCTAGTCAGCCCTGCTATTTTACTCGTAACTGAAAGTGGGGCGAAGAAATGTATTAATGCCTTCCCCAAATTTATCTGTGCAAAAGTAATTCTAAAACCTCGGCCAGGTTTTGAACTCGGTACGCCAATTCCACTTTCCGTTCTCATTCGCGCACACACAGAATATTTATTGGTTCTGTAATGCATAAATTCTATGATAACACGAGAATCGTTTCACTAAACCATTCCTTAATTTTAGTTTCAATCCTCTGGCATGCACCTATCTTGCGGCCTTGTGCCAGACTAGGATAAATTCAATGAATTCACATCGATATAGTGTTGTGTTGGCCAGATGTAACGGTAAGTTCTATTTTAACAATTCATTTTCTCGCTCTTCTCGCTTGTGAAACTCCTTTCCGGTTCAATGCTTTCCAGCCAACTTTAAATTTAAATGCAATGTCAGTCGCTATTTACTGTCCTCCTGATATTACTCTACTTCTGTACTTGCTCCTTAGCGATGTTTCTGTTTTCTAATTCATCCACGTTCAGTATGCTCATGTGTCTCAGTGGCTTTAATGCCTTGGTAAGATTCAACTTGATTATCCCTCCAAAAAACAAACAAAACAAGCTAAGGGCTGCTTCTTGACTAAAATAGTTAAAAATTTCCAAATCAGTGTTAGAGATAAAAAGATATTCGATTCTTAATTGATTCATTTGGTTTTTACGGCTTATCAACCCATTGTGCCTAATAAAAACCGAAACATATTTTGGATTTTAAGAATAATTCTTAATTTTTTTCTACAAGTGTATATGGCATTAACAATTATGTTGAAAATAACACTGATTTTTTCAAATACATTTTCTGTTATTTAATCTCTAGCTGGGGAAAGGAAATGGGTTCATACCATTTCTATAGGGTATTTGTGCATAAGTGAACATGTACAAGTACAGCTCACACTTTATATAAAATGTGTGAGATTTTAGGTTTGCAAAAATGATCAGTGAAACATTTCATGAAGGCTTTTCTGACCTTCGGTCTCTGGTTAGGATCCGGAAGGAAATATGTATGCAACAGAAATCAAAGAAAAATAATTAAAAACTAATTGATATGACAAGATTCCAATATTTCTAAAAAATAATTTTTAAAAATATCAAATTATTAAGAGCCGCAAATCGAAGTAACAAAATTCGGTGTTTCAATTTGATGTTGAGGCAAGCCATGAATTGATAAATGAAGCCTATAACGATTTTATACATAAAAAATAATAAGTATATAAGTTTCAGAAATTTTCCTAATTCCAAATACTTATATATATATATATATATATATATATATATATATATATATATATATATATATATGTGTGTGTGTGTGTGTGTGTGTGTGTGTGTGTGTGTATGTGTGTGTGTTTATTTCACCCAAATCAAAGCAATGAAGCCAAAACAAAAGAAGTTACTGAGTGTAAAAGAACGAGAAAAGAAAAGTATAAAGGAGCTTAAACAATAACAGAAGAGGAATGAAGCAGACAGGAGACAACAATTGACAGTGCATTTAAACTTCTAAAGATCAAAGTTGGCTGAAAAGAAAAAAAAAATACCGGAAGAGAGTTTCACAAGCGAGAAATGCTTGAGAAGAAACCGTTAGTATAGAACTAGCTAATTCAACTGTAAAATGATGAGACTTTGTTGCCAATCTAGTACTGCATTTAAATTCATAAAGTCTAACACAGAGGAAAGTTAATCAGAACAATTACAATGAAAGTATTTATAGAAAAGACACAGGAAAGATAAGTTAGGATGGTGGGAACATGACTGAAGCCGAGATGTCAAGTCAGGATCAATATTATTGCAGATTCTTCTTTAGATTCTATAAAAATATCAAATATATTGCAGGATCATCAGATTATATGTTGCAGTAATATTCAAAGCATGGCAAGTTTGTAAATATGTAAGATAGATTCTGTCGAGAAAAAAATTATCTAGTATGACACAATGAACCAATTTTATTCTTCAGGTCAACAGAACCTAATCCCGAGAAGAATTCACTTTCTTAAAGGTTATCATTAGACATGCTAATGAAAAACAGAAACGGTTACCTCATGCGAGCAATAGTAGGCAGTTTTGTTTGTTAGACAATAAAATTAACAAGCCACTTCTTGACCCAATTAACAGCAAATTGTAGGTAATTTTGGAAATCAGCCACCAATTTAACTTTATCGAACCGATCAAACTGACTATTAAGACAGGAATCAATGATTGGGTCATCAGCATAGATACTGAGTTGTGAACTGATAACATCGGAAAGGTTGTTAATGAAAATTAAGAACAATGTAGGTGGGAGGATAAAGCTCTTGGCGGACAATGTACGTGGGAGGGTAAAGCCCCTGGGGAACAATGTAAGTCAAAGGATAAAGTCCTTGGTGGTCAATGTAGGTCAGAGGATAAAAGCCTTGGGGGGATCCCTGCAATAATGTAAGACGATGTAGAAGAATAACAGTTCAAGACAAATTCAGTTTCGTAATTATATATATTTCATAAAAATTAATTAAAGTAACTTCTACTAAGTTTAAAAGTTGCGCATTCGTAAAAGATCTCTGTTTGAATGTTTGAAAAACGGTAAAATGAGTCATTGTAAATCGCCTAAAGACACTGAAAAGTAGAAAAAGGTTGAAACCTAGGTCGTGAAATAACTCGTTTCCAAATGAAAAAATATTCAAAAGTTCTACAGTACTGAACACTTTTTAATACAACTGTGTACTGGCATAATTTATTTATGACCCAAAACACTAACTAATATATATATACATATATATATATATATATATATATATATATATAGTCAACTGCAGACAGGTCTGTTTCACAGCTCATCAGTACGGTTAGACTCCGATCGCTTCCTAATCCAGGATTGAAACCCGACCGAATTGGTGTCAGTCGGCGATATATATGTAAGAACAAATTCAGTCATTTTAAAATCTTTTTTATTTAGTTTTTCCTCCTTTCTTACATTTTCGTTAATTTTTGAATTTTAACAAATAAATTAGAAATATGTTGGATTTTCAGATTTAATCCGTTTCTCAAAAAAATGTCTTTGTTTACGTTAGGATACGAAACAGAGCATATATATATATATATATATATATATATATATATATATATATTTCGAGAATCGGTAGAAATGTGTATTCAAAATCACTATTCGGGCTTTACATGATCAAGAGGTCCTAGGTAGCCGAGTGGTCATGGTACGACAGATCTAATGACGGTATTCCCTAGGTGACGCATGTTGGAAATCTGCCGAAGGGTGCATATTTTTCTAACAAGATTTTAGCCGGTAAATGTAAATAAATAAATAGACTGGAATGTTTAATTAAAAAAAAAACAAAAATAAAAAAGCAACAACATTAAAACAAACAAAGCAAAAACAAACCAACTACTTTAATATGAGTATCCATAAAAAATAACGTTTAAACAAATAAATTAAAAACATCTTGGATTCAATCCATTTCCTATATATATATATATATATATATATATACAGAGAGAGAGAGAGAGAGAGAGAGAGAGAGAGAGAGAGAGAACTATTTGTTTATTCCTAATAGTCAGGATCGGTCCCATTATTTTATTAAAAATCACGTCATAGGTAAAACACTAACAAACGCGACAGCCTTTATACAAATCTTGCTTTGTTGATCCACTCTTATCACGAGATTGCGTGATTTGATTTACGTATTTTATAAAGAAACCTTAATATATATCGTTTCACAATAATAAGCGGATATTTAGAAAAGCTTAAGTTTTCGCCGAGGATAAATACCACAATAAGAAAAAGAATAAAAAGAGGGATTATTTTTCTTTGTTTGTGGGGCTGTAAATTCTTGATTTGAATTTATCGGCTTTGTAAGTCAAATCCTATTTGTACATGTCGAGGTATTCTTTTTACCACTTTGAGCTTGTAATCTATATGGCTTCGCTACGATTGTAACACTACAGAGGTGTTCGTATTGTTGACAGAATGTGCTTCTGGTGACAATTGTTGTGAGCACAGAGGAAGTTTTAAGGAGAACAGGAAATACTATTAAACTATTCGTATAAATTAAAAATACGCAACCGAAGTGCTTGGAACACATAATAAGGAATGAAGACTTGGAGAAATTAACATTCAAAAGGCACTTCATCGACAAGGGACACAAGTAGGAACAACATGTATTTGTGCATATGGATGGAGCAACAACTACAATGAAGCTAAAAGAGAGGTCGTAAAGAAGCAAGCATTTTTGAGAACAGCAAAAGAAAGGTAGCTGTGGATAACCATATTCACTTTAGTCCCGAAGAGATATGGTACATAAAATAAAAGATAAGAAAAAGGAAGAGATGTGATAATATTATCATATTTTCTTAAATTCTAGAAATATATTAAATTTTAATGCTTAATATATTTTGCTTATGGTAATATTAGACTATAGTATTAAAATATTATATGATATTAATAATAATAATATACATTCTATACTGTTGTTCATTCAATATAAGGCCCAAGGCATGGCGGGTCTTAACTGTGGAGTTTGCATTTAATTGCCAACCCGCCTTCAGTCATTTCCTTAGCGACGTGATTTGCATAAAATTTTTAATATCGCGACAGCTAGTTTATTTTCAAGGGGTTCTTCGTTAGTATATTTTTTTCATTTATTAAATGTATAATTTTAATTTTGTTTAACGGATAGGAGGAGACAATGTAAAATTACATTGTTGAAATAAATTCTGGATTTATAACCGTTTAATTAAGTGTTGAGTTTTCCTTTGAAGATGTTATATATATGTCTGTATTAAATATAAATATATATATATATATATGTTTAATACATATTTGTAGTCCATTATATGTTTAGTTTATATTCTTTATATATATTTATATTACATAGGTCGACTAAAAGTTCATTAGTTAACCAAAATATAAATATAAATATAAATATACCATTTACTCAGAGGACTTATTTAGCCTTTAAAATTCAGTTTACAACGGAAAAACTTATTTGATATCGATACCTGGAAATCAGAATTTGACTTACATCCATTTACTTTTCTTTCAGTCTACGGTTTTGCTTTAACTGGAAGCAACTATTACTTTTTAGTCTTTCGTGCCAACGTCCAAAGAGTCTGAGCTCCAGGACCATGGATTAGTTTTAAAGCTATCATTACACCCGAGCAACGACGGGCTATACCGCTAGTAATATTAATATTATGATATGTATATTATTATTATTAATATAATCTTATCAATATATATACATATTCTTTTTTGTGAAATCTATGACAAAGTGCAAAAAGTTTTCGTACGATGCGTTTTATATTTTAAGACCAAATCGGACTAAAGTGATGTCTACACTGATGCAACTTCGAGGCAGGATGTTGCGATTTTTAAATTTAAATTATTTTCTAAATATTTTTTTTAGTATTTTCTAACCGATTTCATTTAGATTATTTTAACTAATAAAATGTTTTTTATAAATAAAAAATTATATATCTCTTTTCCATTATATATATATATATATATATATATATATATATATATATATATATATATACGGGTGAAGAGGCTCATCTCTTGTTTCCTGTTTAGGATGTGGTTTCCGGCTTTCTCTTTTAAAATCTTTTCACTCTTACGGAGCCCCCTGCACGTCAGTGGCGTTACCGCCTTGCTCGGGGTGATATGATTAAAAAAAATTATATTTATATATAATTTATATACTTATATTATTAACACAACAGTCAATAAGTTTCGGGCCTAGCACATAGATGGCGCCAGTTCTTGGTGACAAAGTTTTATTTGTTAACACGTTCAAAATATTGCATTACAGTATTATCAGTTCTTACCTGTCATCTCGTCTTCAATCACTGTCCCACCACCGTAACGTTACTGGTTTGTGTTTTACTATAAATATTTCCGTGGTTATTGTCCTGATGAGCTTTCGTTTTTGGTACGCCGACTTCACGCCGGAGTCAACCGGCAATTAGCTAAGTAGACAGCAACAGGTGAAAGCCGTCCAAAGCGACCAAAGAAGGAGTTTAATTATGTTTTTTTTGTTTTTTTTTTAATCGTATCACCCCGAGCAAGGCGGTAACGCCACTGATGTGCAGAGGGCTACGTAATAGTGAAAAGATTGGAGAAGAGAAATCCGGAAACCACATCCTAAACAGGGAACAAAGGATGAGCCTCTTAACCTGTTCAATAGACATGGGTGGAGTGTGAACCGGGCGATAGAAGATCTATCTACTCCAATTGAAAAAAAAACAAAAAAAAAACAAAGTGAGAAGATTTGAAAAGAGAAATCCGAAAACCACATCCTAAACAGGGAACAAAGGATGAGCCTCTTAACCTGTTCAATAGACGTGGGTGGAGTGTGAACCGGTGAGTACTAGAGTGATGTGCGCTGTGGTGTAATGAATAGCGGAATTAAAAATCGGGGAGTCGAGTTCGAATTCCAGCAGAATTCGTTTCATTCACTTACGCACAAATATCCTTGGGAAAAATATTAATCCATCTCTTATCCCTCCTGCTATTGGTTGAATAGAATGACAGATTGGGTTATATAACCTTGCTTAGTAACATTGGTTATCAACCGGTCTACTATAGAAAGTATTGGAAACTTACCGCAGCAAAATCTTTCGCTTATTCATTCATGTCTTGAAAGAGACATGATCGTCTAAGCGTTCTCTGTTTCCGTCAGTCAGTATCCCCTTGTGTCTTAGTGGCTTTATCATCTTGTTTTTGGTGAAATGATGAAAAAAAAATCCGTGAAATAAACTATTCGTTGGGGCGCTCTCCACCCTTGTCTACAGTAATGGACTGTACTAGTCAGTCAGTCAGTTAAGTGCCATGCGCGATACACGCTTGGGCGATCATGTCTCGAAAGAGACATGACTGACTAAGGCAGAAGATTATCCCGCAGTAGGTTGCCATTGCTTTCTGCGGTAGACTGGTTGCCGACCAAGGCTATAGAACCCAATCTGTCCTATTATTTAACCCATAACTGGAGGGAATAGACGGATTAATACCTTTCCCAAGGGTATTTGCGCGTAAGTGAATGCAATCAATTCAACTGGAATTCGAACTCGGTTCCCCGATTTCTCGTTCCTAGCCGATATCCACTGCGCCATCACGCACATCCGGACTGTACTAAGCACTACATAAAAGAGTGGTGATAAGCCCTCGGAAGTCAACCGAGTGAACAACTCAGTCGGGTATTTCCGGTATTGGACCGGAAGTGTTCTATTGGTCAGACTCTTACGTCTCACGAGAATACGTTCTACTAAACCCTTGTTCTGTATTCTACTAACGACCTCTTTTGTAAATACTTCACTTCCTGGTAATACACCTACTTTATACAATTACGTTGTTTGTATTGATTTCACAATAATTCTTACATGCAACATAACACTATTAAATCTCTTAATGTAAATATTGCTTCAAGGACATCAGGTGATGGATCTAACTTTTACTTTTATATATTTCATCGTGTTTTCGGTGAGTCGAATATAAAATGGGAGATATCAAATTAAAATAGAAAACATCATAAATCATATCGAATTGGTTTTATTTAGCATGCTCCTTGCATTTTAATGTGAAATATTTTCGACATGAGTAAATGAGT
Organism: Ascarosepion bandense; assembly: GCA_037127315.1. NCBI lineage: Eukaryota > Metazoa > Mollusca > Cephalopoda > Sepiida > Sepiidae > Ascarosepion > Ascarosepion bandense. Next base: position 8,116,879 of record JBBBDQ010000499.1, read on the forward strand.
CAGATACCTACCAAAAATATTACTGTTGTTTTATTTTGTTAGTTTAATTCTGTTCAGGGTGAAGAAGCATCGTGGTATTTGAAATGTAGGCATCAGTCTAGTTTAGCCTGAGCGTAAAGTGTTCACTCGGAAGTTAAGTGTCTCGTGCCCGAATCTATGATACACTTTTCTGAATCAGGACTCCCCACTCAACTACATTTCAATTTTCATAAGATAGTATTCATATAAAATAAACATTTTATTATAATGTAATTATTTAAAATAATGGATTAGAAGCAATATAGATGAACCATTCAACTAAAAAAATTGAAGATAAAGACAATGTATCTAAATGCAATTAAGAGTCATGTCATAATAGATCATATTCCATATTAAATAAATCAACGATGTTTTGCGGTAATTTTTAAAATCAACCTGTGATTCTTTTGGTTAAAAGTTAAATAATATTAATACATTCAATATAATGGATTAGAAATAGTAAATTTTATAAAGTATTATTTTCGAAACTTAGCATGAGCAAAACAAATTCACGGATTTTGACGAAAAAATCAGAGACCCCAGAATTACGTCAAAATCCGCGAAAATCTTTCATCGTTCAATAGTCGGTTGTGCTTAGTTTAATTTTTAACACATATGAATACATGTTATAATAAATGAAAATTTTGATAAGATAACGAAGGTAACAAAAAACTTGCCCCGGAACACAGTCAGGCTCTTCCACGGTCGATGGTTTGAGTGTAGTACGCACCGACTTTGTAGAAGGTCGCCACTTTCGTAAAGGATGAAGTCTTACTCTTTTGTATGTAGTCGTCGTATTTTAAGCTCCGTCGACGGTGCTAAAAGTAGGAATTAAAAAAGAGAAGCGGTGTGCTATTAACCTCCCAACCAAAAATAACTATGTACTCATTGATCTTATAAATCCATTAATATAATTGTCCTATGGTCACCTCGACGTAGTGTAATGGTTAGCACGGGTTCCTTGCTAGAACAATTACGACTGAGTAGTGAGTTCGATCCTCACTGGGTGGTCTATAATTTCAGTTGTATTCCACATCTAAGCTTACGAGAAAATAACCTAGCGGGTAAAAGTGTAAACAAATTAGTGACATTGTGGTTGGGAGTTCAATCTTTGGGTCGGCAGCATATACCGAGCGATAACTGAACAGTACTGAATAAAATAAGAACTAGAGATGATATCCCAAGACAAGAGCTGTGGAACGAGAACAGTCTACTCATTTTGTTTAAATAAAGGGTTCAGACAAAAATTTCACGAAAAGACCAAGAAAACGGTAACCGATCCACCGATCCTCCAATCATCACGAAGCAGCATTCAGTACAGCGTGTGGCTAACGTAATCGTCCCTAGAAAAATATCGCTAAAGTTTTCTGTAAGTGCAACACATCTGTACTCGCCATAAATCACACAGCACGATATGACGTGGCGTCTTTTCTGTGCTAACGTGGCAGGTGTCAATTTACTCGTTGTGTGTTCTTTTTCGATAGGTTTAAGTGTGCTTGGATTCTGACCTTAAAATCATAAATCTTTCTTACCAATTACCGGTCAAAGAGTTGGAAGAGCGTAGCATTTTTAAACGAGACAAATGCAGATGAGAAAAGGTGCTAAAAAGCAACAGAATGGGCATAATAATAAATAATATTTATCTTTAAAAATGTTATTCGTTTACTTCTCTAAACGAAAACTGACAGAAACACTAGTAATAATTGTTACTTTTATTTTTGACGTGTGCCTCTTGCACAATTGTAGACACATAAACATATGAAACAATAACAATGTCTTTCGAAGTTGACACCTAAAGTGGGTTACGAAAGTTTACTGGCGGGAGAAACTTGTTAAATTGCTTGTTATACACAAATCTTTTAAAGCCTTTCAGTATGTGTTTGTGCGAATTAACGGTTAATGATGAGAAAATGGCACCAGCAGACCGAATTCAAATCCCGACGGTAGAATCAGACTTTTGGAAAAGACAAGAATCCATACCGTCTTCTCGAGGTATGGGTTAAATAGCAAAGCAAATTGGGCTCTCGAAACCTGGATGGTAACCAATCTAGGAGGGAAACTGAATTCAAAACAGGGTAGAAATCAACAATAAACACGTTCACTATCTTTCCCGAGAAGTCATGGCTATTCCCAAATATTAATGAAGAAACTGCAAATAACCATAATAGCGTAAACCCAGAGGTAGCATGCCATTAAAATGGCATTGCATCAAACGGTACTTTGAATCTGTAACTGTATTTTTCTCGGTGTAGGTGGCCATGGTTCTTTACAGATTCCTTTTTTTAATTATTATTTGTTAACTGCCACGATTTCTTGGGAAAGATAATGTAGTTTCCCGTTGTCTCCACAGCGACTTTGAATTCAGAGTAATTTTTCTACTAGACTGGTAGTAAAAAGGCCAGTATAACTCGCTATTTAATCCATAGCTGGGGATGAAGAGAATAGATATATTCATGCCAAGGGAATTTGTACAAAAGCGATCGCAACAGATTTGGTTGTAATTTAAAATCGACTCAGGTATCCCCTTATTCTCGCCGATAACTGTGACGCAAGCCACACCTCTTCCCGCGCGACATATCTTGTTTGGATCGAGCAGTTTTTACCAGTCACTCTAATAATAACAAAATATATACATATTCTAATAAAAATGAAACGATAGCTTCATGTACCTGTACAGTCAAATGCCTTCACGAAAATAATCTGGTCGTGTGCTCCTGCTATTGATCTCGAGGTTCTCGACAAAATCCAAAGAAGGATCTGCAATATAATTGATCCTGACTTTGCAGGCCGCCTTCAGTCATTTTCTCAGCGACGTGATGTGGCTTCCCTCTGTCTTTTCTACAAGTATTTTCATAGGAACTGCTCTTATGAGCTTTTTTCCAATGGTACCTCGACTACATGTATTTACTCATGCTACTAGATTTGCATTTTACCGTTGAACTAATTAAATATAACCCCCATCTTCTACTCTAAAGGTTTCTTTTCTCGCACTTCCCATTTGTGGAACTCACTTCCATTTTCATGCTTCCCTGATAGCTACTATCTCCAAAAGTTTAAATGCAATATCAATTGCGATCTTTTATCTATTTTTCTTCAACATCCCCTGTACCGTTTTTATTCTCTCACTGTAACCTTCTGTAAACCTGGCTGCTGCACTTCAAAAGGACCTCTAATCTGTGAGTGAATAAGGTAGGAAACAGCTCGTCAATTTTAATGCCTTCAAAACAAAGCCGCTTTCTTTTAACCACTATAGGGACACATTCTTGCCTACCATTAGAATGGATAACGCTAGTTTCCTAGAGAGCAGCACACTGCGCCTCCTTGGCCTCACTCTCTCAAATGACTTCAAATGGAATGACTTCAGTAAATCCATAGTTGCATCAACATCTAGAAAAGTTGGTTCACTGTATCAAGCCAGGAAGTTTTTCTCGTCAGCATCAATTTTGCACATTTACAAATCTATCATTCCTCCTTGCATTGAATACTGTTGCTATATCTGGTCGTGTGCTCCTGCTATTTATCTCGAGGTTCTCGACAAAATCCAAAGAAGGATCTGCAATATGATTGATCCTGACTTGCCAACCCGCCTTCAGTCATTTTTCTCAGCGACGTGATGTGGCTTCCCTCTGTCTTTTCTACAAGTATTTTCATGGAAACTGCTCTGACAGGGTTCTATCTCTGATGCCCCGAATTTATGCGTGCTATCAGAGTGGCATCAACGTCCCTTTACCGTTGAAATAATTAAATGTAACCTCCTGTTCTGCTCTCGCACTTTCCGTCTATTTTCTTAAATCCCATCCATTTCTTTGATATCCTCTGTACACTGTTTTTTCTCTCACTGTAACTCCTTGCGCAACAGTGGCCTTGCTTGGAGTGAAATGATTAAAAGAAAATCTAATGATGATCTCAAGCCAGATCTTACGTTTTCTTCAAAGAAATCATTGAGGTGGGTTCACTAGTTGATACGGTGATTTCCATTGTTAGATGCGGTTCCAAATCTAGAAATTTTGTCGATTGCAAAAGACTCCTGACAGTAAGACGGATTCAATTAAACTGCCGTACTATTTCTTAGTTAATCGACTGGGGATTGGAGGCACGGTGGAGTAATTCTTAGCGGTTCCGATTGAGGAATTGGAGAGCCGATTTCAAATTACGGACAAGTACATTGCATTCACTTACGTGAAAGCTATGAATTCATTTTTCTCCCCCTAGCTATGGGTAAAATAGCAGGACATACTGGGTACTATAATTAATCTAGGAGAAGGAAACTTTGAATACAAATCGGATCACACTATCCTGAAAGTGTACATACATGTGTTTGGGGGGGAGGCGCCAGTGAATCTAAATTCCCACGGAAATTCCAACATTGAATTTTCACGTTCGAATGAATACGACCTCTGCTACGCTTGGTCAGCTTTCGATGGATTCGCTTGACTGAGCCGACTCAACCGACCGAGTGAATGCCGCAACAGATACAGGTAATTGGGGATTAGTCTTCATGACTTGCTGCAACTCATGATTCAATTTAAATTATTAGTCACCTTGGATCTTGTTAGACTGCCAGAAACGATAAATGATTAACAGCTCTATACCGTTAGGGACTTAAATTTACGACGATAAAGTTTGTCAATCTACGACACAAGCTAAATACAGTATTTTGTTTTATTATTATTCTATCACTTTGCCGAAGCATTTAATTTATTTTGTGCAAGAATATGCAAGAACAGTCCGTGAAGTTAATATGTATTATGAAAAATCATCTGGACTGTTGCTATGGTAACGGACTAAAGTATCCAGAATGAAGCCGCTTGGCACAGATAGACCTTGAACTCTGCTGCGCATGCACACAAAGTTGTGACATTTTTACTTACTTCCATTGTTTATAGCAGTCTTTGGAAGGAAAGTGTGCAGAGTGTGGTCATCTCACCATACCTTAGAGGTTCCATCAGTGATCATGGCTTGTGAATCTTCTGCTGCTGTCAGTATTGCTTGCTCCTTTATGATATCAACTTGTCAAGCGGGTTACTCGTTGTTTTATTCTTCTCTTGCATTAAATGTATCATGTGATTGCTGAATTCTCTAAGACATCTCATTGTGTCCCAAAGATTTAAACTGTCGCTTTCTCATTGTTTCTTTGTAAATCCTATTCTCATTTTCACATGATCTGTCCATTTTAATCTCGGTCACTTCAAGTCTTTTCTTCATTCGAGATGAAATTATCCAGCATTCACTGACACACCGGAGATTAAAGAATACGTAATACTCCAGTACTCTTTCCGTAGTTTATAATATTTTAATTCACGGTTAGCAAAACAATGCTAAAAAAGAATTGTATATATTCGTTTCGTGGCTGTTCGGTGGTGGGGGTAATTTTCATCAACTTCTTTCTTCTTTTATGTCATCTTCCTTCAAGACGTAAGTGATCATAGCCCTCTACATCTTCCTGTCCCTTGTAGCTCTTAATCATTTTGACATCACCAATATATAGCTCATGTCTCGGACTGCATCTTTTGCTGATAACTACACATTCTCACATTAAGTCTTTTTAATTTCCGAGCTTGTTCAGTTCACTTCTTCTTCTTTTATATGATGTGTCCCTTCATGACGTAGGCGATCATAGCCCCCCACATCTTCATATTCTTTGTAGCTCTTAATATATTTTGTCTTGTTATTTCTCTTAGACCCTCTTCTGGCATCCATTTGCTTAAGATCATCAAGTATATCAAGCGCTGTTTTGCCCTGTCTTTTCTTCCTTCTATCCGTCCTGTGGATATCAGAATCTCCAAGCCTTCCTTCATAATTACGTGTCCCAGAAACTTCAACTGTTTCTTCCTGATGTTAAGTATGTTTCCTTTTTGTTTCCATTTTCTCAAAAAACTTTGTCTTTGCTCACATGTTCGTCCATGGTATCCTCAGCAACTTTTTGTAAAATCCCATTTCTGTTGCTTCGAGTTTCTCCTTCGTCTTTGAAGAGATTGTCCAGCATTCGCTGCCATACAGGAGGACAGATATCACGTAACATTTCAGAACTTTTTTATTTGTTTCCAAAGAAATTTTCCTGTCTCTCAGTACCCTGCTTAGCTTTTGGAATACATCCTTAGCCATACCAATAAGCATTTGGATCTCAGTGTCGCACTTTCCCTCTGCTAAAACACCTCCCAGTTATTTTTCTGTACCTGTTTAATATTTGTATACCCTACCTGTAATTAGCATTTTGATTTTTGCCAAGTCATATTAATCTCGAGAAATGGTTTCCCACAGTATAATTTATTGTAATGCTCGAGTTACTTTGAAGCTGCTGGAATTACTTTTGACTTGTGCTTACTGAGGTGAATTTGTAATAATTTAAATAATGACGACACACCCAGGCGCCTCCTTTGTATAGTCATTAACTAACTAAGTCCTTACAATAAGTAAGAAAGTTAGAAAAGAAAACGTAATCAAATGACAAACCATGAAACCTGCTCGTTGGGAGGCGTGAGGATATTGATAGATTATAGATTAGTATATGCCTTGTACAAACTTTGGAAATGATAAACGTTCGCGGAAGGGACCGTGGGGATTGTGATAGGTTATATATATATATATATTTGAAAGAGAAGAAAACGCAAACGTTTTTTATTTTGATGTGGATTCTATTTTGTTTATTTTCCTATAGTTTCCCATTTTTCTGTTGGAACGGAACGAAAGATTAGAGAGCCGAGTTCGAATTCCAGCTGAATTCGTTGCATTCATTTTCGCGTAAATACCTTTGAAAAAAGGTACTAATTCGTCAATTCTCTCTACAGATATGGGTTAAATAACAGGACAGATTGGGTTCTATCGCCTTGGTTTGCAACCAGTTTACCACAGAAAGTAATGACAACCTAATGCTGGAAAAATCTTACCTGTATCATGTCTGGCACGTCTGGCACTTAATTGACTGACTGTTTCGGTTCTTGTAACAATCGTCAGGCTTTTCATACATATAGAATTCGTTATTTTTTTAAAATGAGTGACTCTTTTTCTCCCAAGTTGAACCTGATAGTAATTGTTTATTGTGTGAGGTAATAGTGATCATTCTGATCAACATCTACTTCACAAATATACGCTTCTCGTTGGAACAACAATCTCTTCCCATATATACTTTTGGAGATTATAGCTATCAGAGAAGCAAGTATATGGAAGAGTGTTCCACAGGCGGATATTGCTAGGGAAAAAACTGATAGAGTAAAAGTGGCGGTTATATTTGACTACTTTGACGGTAAAAGGGTGGGACCTAGTTGCCAATCTAGTAACACGAGTAAATTCATGTGCTCGGGGCCCTAGGGGAAGAATCTTGTCAGAGCAGAAGCCGTGAAAATATTTACAGAAAAGACAGAATGAAGATACATCTCGCCGGTGAGAAGTCGAGCTAATATATCGGGAGCGATTAAACTGCAGATCCTTCTTCGGAATTCGTCGAGAATCCCGAGATGAATCACTTGTCTATATTGTTTAACCTGAGTAGATTTTTGCTGCCAAAACAAATTATATATATATATATATATATCGCCAGAATGCACCACACTGTAGAAACCTAGGCCACGTAATAACTCGTTTACAAATTAAAATATTCAAAAGTCCTATTCTACAATATAATTGTATTGAACTCTTTTTAATACAACTGTGTACTGGTCTAATTTTTATTATGACAAAAACTAATTAATTAATTACGCTCTCACACCCTGATTGAGCACTCTGGAAAAATAGTAGACTTTGATAAACAGTAGCTACTCTGGCGTATACGCATCGCTCATTCAGTGAAATGAATTAGAGCGCGCTAGCTATGGGGCGCGTATAATGATATGCGCTAAAAAGTCTGCCTACTTCCACCGAACGCCCATAGCCCAGGGGTAGAGTAACCGACTGACGCCATTTCGGTAATCCTGGGTAAAAAAGCAATCGGAGTCTAACCGTACTGATGAGCTGTGATACGGCGAAACAGATCTGTCTGCAGATGACAATGACAATATATATATATATATATATATATATATATATATATATATATATATATGAACCCAAAAGGAAGCGGTTTCATGGTAAAATTTTAAAAGAGACCCTATTAATATCAATTATTAAAACTTAAATATTAAAACTGATCCAGCTATATATATATATATATATATATATATATATATATATATATATATGGATCGGAATCCGAGAAGATAAATAGAATGAGTAAAGAACAAGTGGGAAAAAAGTGTCTTTAATCTAACTTGTTTCACTTTAACGAGCTTCTTCAGATATTTATTAAAGAGGAATGATTTAAAAATCCAAGAGTCGGTATGTTGATAAAGGTATAGTTTCATTGGTTAGATATGTGTCACCTGTGATAAAGCAATGGATGAATATTAAAGAAAAAACTTGTGTCTGTTTATGTGTGTGTGCCAAAGCGTAATAAAAACGTTAAATGTTTATTATGAATGTAAGTATATGCAAGCGAAGACAATGTGTGTTAAGCGGATCGAAACCATAGACGAACTAAATGTGTGTATGTCTCGATAACATTAATATGTGTGGATGACAGTGACGAATTACATTTCCGTTCAAAATACGTAACAAGTATTGTATACATGTGTCAATTGATGGAACGAATTTTCTTTGTAAATGAAATGAGAGAATCAGTTATGAATGTATGTGTTGAGAGTAATCATGTGTGAATGTGTGCGTTTATGAGTCAGTAAAAAGGTATTCACGTGTCAAGTGATGGAATGATTTTCTATTTTTAAATAACGTGAGAGAATCATCTATTAATGTATGTTTATGAAAGAATCATACATGAATGTGTGCGCATATAAGTATGAATCGTAAACGAAATATATTTTCGTTTAAAATTCAAGTGAAAATATTGTATAAAAGTATTAAGCGAAACTTTTTATAAATAAAAAGTAATTTTTTGAAAAATAATGTTAACAGTTAGAATATTTCAATGAAATAATAAATATTAAATATCTAATATTTAATAACATTACTACCAACCATAAACACACGATCAAAACATTTATGATTGCTAGTAACGTTATTAATATGTTTTCAAAGTACTTACACCTCAAAGGTGTTTAAATGCTAGTTTTATTAAAAAAGAATAAAACCCTTATCAACAATGTTATAAAGACATTAGATTAATGTAATGGTACCCAGCCTCCTTTATTGCTAATCCATTTTTTTGCTTGTTTGTAATAAAGTTCACCCTATAAAAGTAGAGGTTATACAAAATAGAGGGTTACTGAGGGATGTTGTTGTGTTAGCGATACGAATGATGGGTTCAGTTTATTTGGATATGTGGAAAAGATAACGGTTAATCCTAGACTTGAAAAATTTAAGATTGTAGCAATCAGGAAAGAATCCACTTGGGAGTCAGTTCCACAAAACAACAGTTTTTAGGAAGAAGCTATCCGGATGAACCATGCTCTTTACTAAAGAAATAACGAAGGGAATGAGTGGTTAGCTTTAATGTATGCGACGAGGATGGCTTTAGCCTGGAGAGTTAGATTTGGGAGAACTAAGAAATGTGGCTCATCTGAACGTTTGCCATGGAAATATCCATCTGTTAGCAAGAGGCTTGCAACGTTGCATCTGTGTGGAAAATGGCTGTAGGGTGGAAAACATTTAATCACCCACAATACCGCGTAGACATTTTTAGACTCTATCGAGATTGGGAAGAGAAGTCCGAGAATGGATCATAAATATTGGTACAGGTGAAAACTAGGATGTAAAACAGTCGTCACGTCTAAGGATAATGCGGGCATTAGCGATCTGGACTGAATTGTCCGGAAGTACATCATGGTATGAACGGTATATTTCCAGCTGCGATAGAAAACATGTGGTTAATAATAATAATAATAATAATAATAATAATAATAATTTATAAGTTGTATACGAGAATGGAAAACACTATTCAAGCAAAGATCCTCAGAAAGCAATAAAAACTGCTGCAAACAAATTTTAAATCGAGAGAGTAGACAATATTATGGGTCCAGACCTCGAGTCTTGGCTTCAGTCACTTTCTCACCGCCATTATGTAGCTTCCCTGTGACTTTTCATGGTAATTGTTTGGATAAACTCTTTGCTATTCTACATAGACTTTATGGTAACTTAACATGTGGCACAAAGCCAAAAGAATGGGGTACTAACTACTCATTCGTAATTGTTTTAGTGAGACAAGCTTACTAACGTAGAGGCGTCCTAGTGATTTAATAATTATAGCTTAGTTGTAACAAAAAGCCAAACTTAAGGAACACCAAGTCAGGATCGAATTCCCAACTTACTAATAATTGCACCACACCGAAGTGCTCTTTACGAATTTAAATCTAGGGCACTACGAGGTGTAATGGATATCGGCTCAGAATGAGAAATCGGAGAGCCGAGTTCGAATTCCAGTCAAATCCATTTCATTCACTTACGCACAAATACCATTGGGAAAGACATAAACCCATCTATTTTCTCTCCAGCTATGGATTAAATAGCAGGGCAGATTGGGTTCTGTAGGCTTGGTTACCAAACACTCTACCGCAGAAAAAGGGATAATCTTCTGCCTAATTAATAATGTCATGAAAGAGACATGATCGCCCGAACGTGTATCACGTATGGCACTTGACTGACTGACAAGATTGACAACAAGGTGTAATCATTTTACAGTTGATATAGCTAGATGTAACCGTAAGTTCTATGCCAACAATTTCTTTCTCGCACTTTCCGCTTGCGGAACTCCCTTCGAGCTCCATGCTTTTCAGTCACATTTGATCTTCAAAAATCAAAATATAATATCAACTGTTATTTACTGATTACTATTCTATTGTTCTCGCTCCTTAATAATCTTTCTCTTGGTTTTTGTTTTTCGTTTTTTTTTTCCAAGAAAATAAATATTCATGCTGTTCTATAATTAACTAATATATTTAATTAAAATGCAGTAAAAGCGTTTTAACATAAAAAATTTTAAGAATTCGGAAAAAATTAGTCGTAGACTTGTCTATTCATAAAAAGTACGGAAATTATTAAAGTGAAAATAATTTCCCCTTATAAATATTGTTTAGACCTTTCTTTTAACAACACCATTACTCAGAAACGAAAAATATTGTTTTGTTTTCGATTTAGTTAGTAGTCATGTTTATAATATCGAAAGTGCCAATTTGATCCCTGAATTTTACTTAGCTGATTTTCTAATCATCAGCTTAGATGCGGCACAAGGCCGAAAGCACGGGGTACAGAATGAGATCGAACTCATGACTCAGTTGTAATCGGTTCTAACGAGGCAAGCTTGTTAACTATTACACCACACCAAGGTACTTTTAAGGAGTTATCGACTGTAAGTTAAGTCAGCTGTTATTAAAAAATGTAAAGATTGAAAATATGCTAGCAGCATTCATAAATGCATATTTTTAAAAATTTTTATAAAATTTCTTAAATACTTTTTAAAACTTTTTTTTGTACAGGATATTTTTAGAAGTACATTGGCAAACATTTGAGGTTCATGCTTATCTTAAATTAAGAATAAACGGATATATAATTTTGTTATGTAAACTTTTGTCTTTACTTAAAATGGGTATATTTGTTAGTTCGTTAAAAGGAACTTTTCTGTCATCGAAACTTTGAAGCAGCTAAAGCTAATCTATAAAAGTCAGGAATCGATTCGACACCGTATCGATTTTATGAATGGAACTAACTTCTAAATTGGTAACTAATCAATACTTTTCGTTTCTACAAAAATTATTCCCGAAAGATTTTTTTCCTTTTTTTTTTTGTGAGTGAACCAATATATCTAAGTTGTGTCAAAAATGCTTTCGTAGTAATGATACAAGTTTCTCTGATTACTCGTGAGAGAAAATTGTTGTTTTAAGTGTGTTTTATATAATCAGGAAAAACACTTATGTAAAAAACGTTTGTGCTTCAGAGATTTTTAAGAGAAGTTGTCAAGTGTTTCCTAGTAGGGAGTTAAAAGGTTTGTCAAAGTTACAGTTTCATATGTATGTGCGTCGAAAGTCAAAGTTCGCCAAGAGACTTTGAACTAACTGTGAACTACAAAATACGACCTAACCTAGGTGTCAACATTTTCGTTCTATTTCTGTAATTCAAGTCATCAATGCTGAAAAAATTCGCCACCGATTGTCATGGGTACAATGGAAACAGTTGACAAGTGAACTAGTATGGTCTGAAATTCTGAAATAGAGCATTTTGATTATTTTATGAACTATTCAGTCAAGTATCCTGATCTTTGTTGTTCCAATTACCTCGTTTCAGTCTCTTCTTATTTATTTGAATTTCTCAGATGAGGTATGTATGTCCTCCTATACGTCAGCGAATGCTGGACAATCTCCACAAAGATGAAGGAGAGAGACTCGAAGAAACAAAACTGTGGTTCTACAGAACGATGCTGAGAATACCATGGACTGAACATGTGAGCAACGACAAGGTTTTGGAGAGGATGCAAACGAAAAGGAAACTTATAATTAAGACTAAGAAGAGACAGCTGAAGTTTCTGGGACACGTAATGAGGAAGGAAGTCTTGGTGAATCTAATACTCAAAGCAACACGAGACATACTTGATGGGCTAGAGCAAGTGGATGGTAGAATAGGTTTTGGGAGAGATACCAAGAGAAGAAGTGTTAAGGGTGACAAGGGATGGGGTAAGTAGGAAAGAACACGGTGCATAAAAAAAGAAAATATCCTGATCTTCATTGTTTTCAATGCTCCTTCTCAGTTAATGTAAAATTTAGCTTTACTCAAATTATCTGAATTTCGGAGATGAAACATTTTTATACGATAATTAGCAGTATAGCCCGGCGTTGCTCGGGTGTAATGAAAGCTTTAAAACTAATCCGTGGTCCTGAAGCTCAGACTCTTTGGACGTTGGCATAAAAGACTAAAATGTTTTCAGTTAAAGCGAAACCGTAGACTGAAAGAAAAATGAATGGATGTAAGTCAAATTTTGATTTCCTGTTATCGATTTATACATATATATATATTATCGATTTTCTGCACTATTGTAAGAACTGCAACCTTGAAACTTCAGAATATCATTTCTGATGTCTTTGTCTATGAGTGTATCAAATTTGATCAAAATCGGACCACTCCTTCTATAAACCAATTTTTTCGATTTTCGATATTTATCGGGGGTACCTCGACACAAAACCTAGCTAAGAACACTCGCAGACGCTTATAGTACAACTGTGTAAATTTTCAAGAAAATCGGTTCAGCCGTTTTGGAGTCTATAGGTAACGGATACACACACACACACAGACACACAGACACACACACAGAGACAAAGTTCCATTTATAAATAAGTTTAGATTATTCAAAGTAGTATTTTGATCATTGTTATATCGATTGCTTCGAGTCATTCTGTAGCCTTCGTCGTATTGTCAGAATTTCTTAGATAAAGTATTTACATTATTCGATTGGTTGGTTGGTTGTTTTTGTTTAGTGGCATATCAACACCTTTCTGAGTTATTTAATGCCGAAATCTAAATATTTTGTACATAATTTTAGACTTTCAGGGTAAAGGTATTTTTTAATATATAGTTTCGGCGTCTTCGTGTAGTGTAATTGGTTAGCAGGCTTGTCTTGTTTGAACATTTACATCTTAGTATTGAGTTCGATCCTCACTGGATTTTGTCCTTGTGTAGAATTTAAGCTGCGTTTAGAAAATCTCTATGAAATGTATTGTTCGTAATTTAACGATAAAAATGTATTTATAGTTTTTTTAGTGTTGCAGTGATTGTCATTTTGCTGTAGAATTGCGTTGCTGTTCATTTTATTATAAAAAAATCTACTGTAGATTTTTGCTTGGAAGTTCAATATTTGTCCGTAGCTGGGACTATGACAGGTGCTACCGCCCTGGGTGAGGGTGGACCGCAGAATAACAGCAGTTAAGTGGTGGTTTCACACTCCTCAGAACGTCTAATCTCTTAATCGTAGAACTTTCTGTCGGATGTAGTTTATCGTCATGCCCAGGACGATACATTATTCGATGTGTAAATTGTTAATTCCATGCATTGTATTTAAAAGATAAAGAAGAGTAGAGGCACCTCGACGTGGTGTAATGGTTAGCAAGTTTGTCTCACTAGAACCTGTTACAAGTGAGTTCGATCCTTACGGTGTCCCCCATACTTTGGTCCTCGTGCCACATCTTAGCGGCGCTTATAAAATAAAAAATCGTACTTCTTCCGAGTGGAGAGGGAGACAGACGAAGTTCCGCCAAAAGTTTGAGTCTCGTCTTGGGTAAAAAACAAAAGCCTGACCCAGCTTTAAACTGGGTCTACGGTATATTTTTGACTGAGCCTACGGGCTCAGAGTCTCCACTGTAATTGACCTTGTGTCACATTCGCCTTGGTGGGAAGGTGTTAAATACTGAGAAAGAAGAATAGTTCCTTCGTAAAAGTCTTGGCTCACTTATAAACCCTGTTGATCTGTTTCGAGGTTCCTTATTGAGCCTGTTCATGACATGATGAATTATTCACAATTATATTCTGATCTTTGTTGTGTCAATTGATCCGAATCATCTGAGCTATTCCCTAGACTCATCGAATTATCTGAATTTCGTAATATAATACATTCTTATTATTTAATAATTATTCAGACTAGTCTTCTGATCTTTGTTGTTACGATTGCTCCATCTCAGTCGAATCACTCTAGCATTCATCGTATCGTTAGAATTTTTCAGATTAAGCGGTTTCATTATTCTATGAACTATTAAACTGTTATCCAGATCTTTGTTGTTTCTCAAACTCGGTCGATTTTCTTGCCAGCTTTTCTTGAACTATATGAATTTCAGAGATATATCCTGGTTTTTAATATTTCGATTGCCCCAATTCGACCGCGGGGTTCCGTAGTCCTAGATTGTGTGAGTTACATATCGATGTGTTAAAAGAAATTTTGACCTTCTTTAAAGAACTGATAATAAATACTAAATTAAATATTTTTAACGATACAACTCCTTTTCCTTCAGACGAAACATAGCAAGCCTCTTGCTACTCTATCGCTATTTCCATGTTCTGAAAAGTGACATTTCTTACTGTCATCAGGCCAAACATTAAAGCTTGGACCCATCATGCCACGTACACTAAACAGCGCCTGGGAGTGGATATATGCACGTTACGAAAGACTTGTTTCCGTCCTGGTGGCCATGTTGTGATATTGTCGATGGGGTTTGATCTCTTTTGAGCGTATGATGATGGCCGTTCTAGAGGTGGGGTTCTTGGTTGGTAAGCTGTTTTCTGTGAGTACGCTAGTCGTTGTGGATCCAGTAGGCAAACTTTGTGTCTTGCATGCTACCATAAAAGATCAGGCGTTTCTTTTCATCGGGATTTATGCGTCCAACAACTCCAGTGAGCGGGTCACCTTTCTTCGGCGGATCGATTCTTTTCTGACGACATCTCTTCGGGTAATCTTAGCGGATGACGGGAATGTGGTCCTCGATAATTTGGAACTTTATCAACAGGCTGGATCTTCTCGATAACTTCAGGAATGAAGAAATATTGACTTGAACTAATAGGAGCAGCTCGGTTTTGGTGTTGTGTACAAGCTAATTTGACCGAGTTTTAATAGAAACTATTTAAGGCTTTTAGGCTGTGCGTTGTGGAGTATTGGATATAGGCTCGGAACGAGAAATCGGGGGCCGAGTTCGAATTCCAGCCGAATTCATTGCATTCACTTACGCGCAAATACCCTTGGGAAAGGTATTAATCCGTCTATTCCTTCCAGTTATGGGTTAAATAACAGGACAGATTGGGTTCTATAGCCTTGGTCGGCAACTAGTCTACCGCAGAAAGCAATGGCAACCTACTGCAGGATAATCTTCTGCCTAGTCAGTCATGTTTGTTTCGAGACATGATCGCCCAAGCGTGTATCACGTATGGCACTTAACTGACTGAAACTATGGAATAAAGACTTAAATTTGTCCGGGTTCATCTAAACTTACATAAGCCTTGAAATATCATGGCTGGGTACTGAAAATTCAACGCATCGTTGTTCGATGAGGTTTTTTCTGGATCAGCTTTTACTAACGCTAGTCGTAGAAAAGGCTGTAAAATCGGGATATAGTGAGGAAATAGGTGCTGCTAGGGAAGGGTTGGCTTCCTTGCTTATCAAGGCAGATCACGTTCTTGTAGTTTAAAAAAGGATGTCTTTCAAGAAAACAGATATTACCGCTGAATTGCGAGTTGAGTAATCTCGGAGTATCGCAAAACGACAGATTGCTAGCGTCACATTGCCGAATGGGCATATCGTGACTACAAATGACGACATATGCTAGATTTTCCGATTGTATTTCAGGATCTTTTTATCAGGGAGCCCAGTCTGAGCCCTGATCAGTTCGACCCCTATTTAGCTGACTTTTCTCTCCCCGAGACGACTGAAGCGGCTGGGTGCGAATGTCTGATCACCGAGGAGGAAATCTGGGATACATTGAAGCTTGTCGGCAGAAACAAGACTCTGGGAATCGATGGTCCCCTCTTTAAGGTCGAGGCAGTGGCACATGTTTTTACATCTGGTCTTTAATCAATGGATAAAGAACAGGAATATTCCCGAATGCTTCACCAGAGGTGCGATCAAGTTGTGTCGCACGTATTAACGCAGAGGAGACGGGATTGGTCATTTCTGGCCCTTAACTATGTTGAATATAGAGCTAAAGATTCTGGACAACACCTTAACCAACCGTTTACATGCTGTCCTTCCTAAGTTTGATTCGCTCTAAATAGACTTGGAGCTGTAAAGGCTGGAACAATTCAGGACAATATATTTATATGCTAAGTGTCTTCTTTCCACGAAAATAAAAGCTAGTCAAAGGTCTAATCATGGAACAAGTAATTTCATTAATTTTGCTTGTTGTTCTGATTTTTCGCTTGGATTGTTGGTAAGATATGAAAAATCCGCTAATTGCTTCAGTCAGTCAGTTAAGTGCCATACATGAAACACGCTTGGGCGATCATGTTTAGAAAGAGACATGACTGACTGGGCAGAAGATTTTCCCGCAGTAGGTTGCCATTGCTTTTTGCGGTAGACTGGTTGCCAGCCAAGGCTATAGAACCCAATCTGTCCTGTTATTTAACCCATAACTGGAAGGAAGAGCCCGATTAATACCTTTCCCAAGGGTATTTTAGCGTAAGTGAATGCAATGAATTCAACTGGAATTCGAACTCGGCACCCCGATTTCTCGTTCTGAGCCGATATCCACTGCACCTTGCTTACTCTTTCAAAATATTTTCGTTTCTTTTTCTATTAAATTTTGAAATTTTTAACGAAAAAAATCTCGGTGAATTACAAATGATGGCCAATTTAAAAATGGTGGATTCATTGGGAGATTCATGTTTCTAGGATAATGTGTTTTATTTTTTATTCCCTTTTCCCTTTTTTCTTTTTTATGCCATTCGTTTCATCCACGCTTATTGTTGTATTCTCTTGTTTATGACGGGAAAATTATGTTTGTAGACGCATAATGATGTATTTTCGTTTGCCGACTCGAAGACGACAGCGTTTGCTCTTTGATCTTTGATCTTGATCCTTTTGTTTAGGTGTCGTTTAACTTAACTGTGAAATGTCATAAAGTACTGGTCTTGTTTTATATTCTTGCAAGTAAAAGATTTGTAACCGAGAATTTGGAATTATATCTACTTTTGGTATGTAAAGATAGAATTGTTATGCATCAAGCAATTGATCTATTTCTCTCCTTACATTTAATGTTCTCTCTCCTCTCGCCCTCTCTCTCGCCCTCTCTCCCCCTCCTCCTCTCTCTTTCTCTCTCTCTCTCTCGAATTGTCTGTCTATTTAGTTGATCGACTTGTCAACTGATCCTCGCTCTATCTTTTTCTCCCCTCCCTCAAACGCTGTCCATCAATCTATTCTACAATTTCTTTCTTTCTTTCTTTCTTTCTTTCTTTCTTTCTTTCTTTCTTTCTTTCTTTCTTTCTGTATATATATATCGTTGTCTATTCAGTTAATCTATTTGACTATCTATCATTTCTCACACTCTTTCCTCTTCCGCAGCCTATCTTTTAGGTTGATCTATTTGTTTACATCTTATTTCTCTCTCTCTCTTTCTTTCTTTCTCTCTCTCTCTCTCTCTCTCACACACACACACACACACACACACATAACATCTTGTTGTCCATCTGTCTATTAGTTTGATCTGTCTACCTATCATTTCTTGATACTCTCTCTCTCTGTGTCTCTCTCTCTTTCTTGCTGTTTATCTGTTTGGTTGATAAGTTTATCATTTCTCTCTCTCTCTCTCTCTCTCTCTCTCCCTTATATATATATATATATATAGCTGTCTATCTACATATTAGGTTAGAGAAAAATGATTGCTAATTTCGCTATCTCTCTCTCTCTCTCTCTCTCTCTTACAGTTATCTTTGCCTATCATTCTCTCTGTGTGTATCTGTCTAGGTTTTAGTTTGATCTATTTCTTTAACTATTATATCTCTCTCTTCGTTAAATCTCCTCTTTCTTTCCACTCACTTTATCTCTCTCTCTCACTCTCTCTCTCTCTCACACACACACATACACACACACACTCGTTTTTTAACTATTAGGTTGTTCTTTTTTCTGCCGATCTTGATTCTCTCTCTCTACTGTATCTTTTTTTGTCTATTTGCCTTTATCTGTCTTTCTCTCTCTCTCTCTCTCTCTCTCTCTCTATCGATCGATCTATTAAGATTTTCTTTTCGAAATTATTGGGGATATTGCATTAAATTAATATCTATGTACAATCTCTGTCCCCCATAACAATTGTTACATTTGCATACAATAAATGTAACAATTATTACCGTCACAATTAGGATATTTTTAAAAGAATGTTGTGTCTCATTGATGTGCCTTGTGGTGCAGTGGATATCGGCTTGGAACGAAAAATTCAGAGAGCCAAGTTCGAATTCCAGTTGAATTCCTTGCATTCACTTACCAGATGCTACCTGTTGCTATAAATCCATTTTCTTTTACCAAGTAAAAATAATTAATTATAAATATATTTCTAAACACAGCCTAATTAGCTATAATAATAAAATACTTTTATTCAAGTTTAATTATCCTACACACATCATTTGTTGGGCATTCTTAATCGGTTACTGTTTTTTTATTTATTAGCCATGGGAACATTAGTGAACAAAATCTGTAAATTTGTAACCGGTCACTTTAACGTTATTATGTAACTGTGTTGCTACATCTGCCAGGTTAAATCGCAAAAGAAGAAAAATATTTCCCAAGACCACATGTCTCCTACTCAAACTTTCAGTGGCTTAGATTACTTGTCGACGCCAAACTGGTATTCTTTTCCCATTAACAATAAATAAATGTCAATGGATGTTATACATGTACAGAATACGATGAAGTTTGCCTTAAAAACTCGTTATGAAGCCATCTGATTGGAATGCAAAGTCCGTCATTAAATACGGCGTCCGATTTATAAATGAAATCGGTTTAAGTATTGCTGATATGTTTTATTTCATTGCTTTGTAAGAAATGACGTTAATACAGTAAAGAAAGTTGTTGATGTTATACCAGTAAAACAAGTAATATGATAAAATGGGGGAAAATTCAACATTTTTGTTACGGAATATTAAAAAGAATAGAAGAAATATCTTAAAAAACCTGTCGTTATCATGTGTGACTAGTTTTATAGATTAAAACTTGCACATTTCGGGTGTAGTCAGTTTTATAGACTAATACATGAAGATATTATTTTCCGCTATTCTAAGATTAAAACTTTCATATTTCAAGTATGTATAGTAACATAGATTCAGATCTGAACATTTTATGAGTTGCAAGTGTTATCAACTTTCACTTACCATACTTGGCCAACCTTATATTCTTATAGTAATGGAAAAACAAAAATAAACAGATAATAACAAGGAGACCAAAATTTCACTATTTCTAAAAATAAATGTATACTCAAAATCGTTGGAATAAAAAACCATAGTTCGACCAATCAAATCAGAAAGCTTTCACAACCAGGATATATGTCCTTTATCCAATGACAATCAAAGCGACGCTTTCGAAGCGGATCTCCAGTATCTATATAACTAAACACAAAATCTATCAAAACCAGTATCAAGGAATAAAAATTTATCCATACTCTGATTCTATAGTCATTGTAACATACACAATGCCGAAATACAATTTTGTGTGGTTCACTGGCAGCTTTAGACTGCTAATCAGTTCCAATACATTTGAAAACTTCCCTTTACTCATATTGTTAAACAAGCGGCTACTATATTTGGGTGCATACATTATAATATAATTACTCCCTTGATCTCTCTTTCTCTCTCTTTCTCTCTCACGTATGCACCAGGACTTTTATACTTGAAATCTTGAAACTTCTTCACCTTATCATTATCAAGAATTTAAGTGCAAAGTCAATTGTCATCTCTTATCTTCTTGACTCACGTCCTTTCCATGATAACCCTTGTATCATGTTCTTCTTCCTTTCCATTCCACTCTCATACAGCTCTCTTTACACCTGTATTCTCATCCTTTTCTTACTCATTCTCTGATTCTCCTGTAACTTGTTCCTCTTTCTCATCACTCACCTCTTCTGTAGCCTCCTGCGCACCACTGGTAGTTCTACTTTACTTGGGGTGAAATGATTAAAAAACATTATGTCCCATAAATATTTATTTTGTATTTTTCAACATACTTATAATTTTTCTTTAGACATTGCACAAGCTCACAAAACATCCAAACACAATATAGCGATTTATGATGGGAACGGAGATTGTCATAATATATAAAGAAAGATGAAGAAAGAAAAAAAAACAGAAAAAAAAAAGGGAAAAGAAAGACGGAGTAAAACAAACAAGAAGAAAACATAGAAAAGAAGAAAACGAGAGATGGAAAAAGAAAAAAGAAAAAAAGAAAAGGTCGAAATTGCATTTAAAATATTGGAGATTGTAGCTATCAGAGAAGCAAGCAAGTAGAAAGGAGTTCCACAAACGGCGACTGCGAGAAAATAAACTATTCGATTAGAAGAGGCGGTTATATGTAGCTATTTCAACGGTAAAAGTAGTAGCAAAAGTAAATACATGTGGTAAGGAAACCAGGGAAAAAGCCCGTCACAGCATTTGCTATGAAAATACTTGTAGAAAAGGCAAAGTGGGGGGGGGGGGGTCAGATCACGTCGATGTGAAAGTGACTGAAGGCGAGCAGCGAAGTCAGGATCGATTATATTGTAGATCCTTCAATAACTTCAAGATTAATAGCAGGATCACTCGATAAAATAATATTTTTTTTATAATCGTTCCACCTCAAGCAAGGCAGTACTGCCACTGGTACGCAGGGGGTTACAGAGAGAGAAGAAAAAAACGGTCCAAAGGATATTGAAGAAAAGATAAGAGAAAGATAGAAGACGGTAATTGATGTTGCACTTCAAGTTTTGGAGATTGTCGCTAGATGGAAAGTTGTTGAGAGCCATGATCGTTCATGTTCTAAAAAATAAAGGACTGATAAAGTACACCACAAACATCAATTGAAACTGTTCAACCTTGATATATTTGAGAAAGATATTAGAATAATCAAGAACCTGTACTAGTGGCAAACTACCTGTATAAGGAGAGAAAATGATTTCAGCAGATAAACAAAATAGAAAGGGGTGTAAGACAAGGATGTGTCTTCTCACTAGACTTATTCAACCTATACAGCAAGGCAATTCTGAAAGAACTAGAAGTCCTACCATGATTAATTATTGGCGGCCTCAATTTTAACATAAGATATGCAAATAACAATAAGAATCCATTGCTAAATCCGCTGCTATGAAAGTCGGTTCTCTGTGTAGAGCCCGGAAGTTTTTTCCGTCTGAATCTATCATGCACATTTATAAATCTACCATCCGCCCGTGCATTGAATACTGCTGCCATATCTGGTCGGGTGCCCCTGCTGTTCTCCTCGGGCTTCTCGATAAGGTTCAGAGGAGGGTCTGTAATGTGATAGATACCGATTTGGCAGACCGCCTGCAGTCTCTCTCCCACCGGCGCGACGTGGCTTCCCTGTGTCTCTTCTATAAATACTTTCACGGCTTCTGCTCCGATGAACTTAGATCACTAGTGCCCCCTAAATACGAATTTGAATGAGATACTAGATTAGCAACTAGATCCCACCCTTTTACAGTGAAACCGATAAAATGCAGCCGTAACTTCTACTCCAACAGTTTCTTTCCTCGCACTTCCCGACTGTGGAATTCTCTTCCAAATGATTGCTTCCCCGACGGCTACAATTTCCAGGAGTTTAAATGTAAGGTCAATAGACACCTCCTAACACACTAACCTGCTCCCATTCTATCAAACACTCTTCCCATCTGCCCAACTCTCATCCTCGCTATCCTTACTCATCTGTCACCTTCCTCCTGACATTCCCTATGTCTAACCACTCCTTCTCTTTACCTTCCCCTATGTAGCCCCATGCGCAATAGTGGCAGTGGAATGCCTTGCTTGGGGTGAGATGATTAAAAAAAATATATATATATTTTTACATAAATCCTGTATAAAAAAAAAAAGAGGACTCACAGTAAATGATTACTCTACTTAAAATTCTGAACAAATTAGAAAGCTTGATTTTGTAAGTAGGAAGTAGAAAACTGGTTTGTAAATTTTTTTAGAGTGCGAATTTTCGGTATACAAAAATGGCTGTTCTGATGACTCACAGTTAGAAAGAACTAAAATGCCAGTCACTTTTGACCTTTATTTGTTAGAAATTAGTCACTGTATTGCTTGACTACTTGCAAAACCAAGGATATATATATATATATATATATATATATATATATATATATATAGAGAGAGAGAGAGAGAGAGGGGGAGAGAGAGAGTCATAAATATAGATAGATTGCTAGAAAGGGATAGATATATAGAGATATATAGAGATAAAGAGATATAGATATATAGAGAGCTATATAGAGGTAGAGATACAGATAGATGAAGGCAGATCAGTAGACTGGTATTTAGTTATTGACTGAATTTTTGTCTGGAAATTGGTGCGATTAATGTGCACTATGAAAGATGGAAAACATTTGTTGTTTAAAATGAATACTTTTCGATAAATAGATAGGTTATGTGTGCATGTGTGTGCGTGCGTGTGTGTGTGTGTGTGTGTGTGTGTGTGTGTGTGTGTGTGTGTGTGTGTGTGTGTGTGTGAAGCGCTTAGCAAACCACTTATAAGCACAGTCTGACAGTCTGTGTCTTTGCTGCTTACAGATTACGGCGTCGGCAATGATGATGATGTTGATGGCACTGTCTGCGAACAAAAAGTGATAATGTTGTTCTGTAACTGGGTAAGAGCTGCTTCAGTTTGTTTCATTTCTTTAATCTCGAGTTAAACAGTCGAGATTATACGGAAGCAAACAATGAAAGCAAATAATGAGAACAGAAAAAAATCTCAAGAACAAAAAAGTCAAAGAAAAAAATGTAATTAAAAAAAAACGGAAAAATAAAATTCTAATGTTGAAAAACTGGAATCATCTGTACAATTCAAAAGCAAATTAAATTACGCGTGTTTTTATTTTTTCTATTCTGCTGCAACGGTAAGTGATGCGCATGCGCAGACTTGCCTATTGACTTAAATATTTGAATGCAAATTTCGTAGGCGCATGCGCGTTTGCTCTCTTTGAACATCCAGAGTCGCCCTAAAAGCCAAGAAAATATTCCAAACACCTAAATATATTTATACCTAATAATTATTCTAATTTCTTTATTTTCTCAAATTAAATTTACAAAATGTACATAAATATCTTATATTGCAAAACAATAAACCCTATATAGCTGCCGATTTTCGACATTTTAAGAGTTCATTTTTCAAGATTTTTTTAGGTGTTTTGAACATTGAAATAAGAGAGCAGGAAATAAAGACAAAGACGAAGACAGTATGAGTAAAAGAAAAAGAGATAACTAGAGTATGTGTGCGCGCGCACTTGTGAATCTAAGCGCATACATATTTTAGTTGGTACGAAGTTTCCGAATATTGCGTCCAGTTAACGGATTTTTATTACAATCATCGCTCAATATCTGCCATAGATTGGTCCCAGGCTTCTCACGTATATCCAAATCCACAGGCGCTCAACTATTGTATAAAAGCGGTTTATTATTTATCAATAACTTGCACACCTACTTCCGTACACTCTAAATATTCTCAAAATTATTTATAATACAAACGCGCTATAAATGCTATGTGAACAACTGTATATACTGTAGGTATGAACGAAAATGTTTCACCCAAATATCAGCACCTAAGAAAATAACTGGCACACTTGTACAGATAATTATATTGTTAAATCCCTGTGTTATTCGTAAGAAGAACGGTTGGACAAAATTCGGATATAAAATTATCTGTGTAAAGTCTACAGAACCGGGAGTATTCGTGAAGCGTGACAGTGCGAAAAGTTGTTTACCTGTAAGCGTAGTTGTTTATATAAAAAAATTACTTGTGTAAAGACTATAGATCCGGAGGTATTTTTTTTATTTATTTATTATTTTTTTTAATCATATCACCCCGAGCAAGGCGGTAACGCCACTGATGCGCAGGGGGCTACGTAAGGGTAAAAAGAATGGAAAAGAGAAAGCCGGAAACCACATCCTAAACAGGAAACAAGGGATGAGCCTCTTCACCTGTTCAATAGATGTGGGTGGAGTGTGAACCGGGCGATAGTTTAGTCTATCTGCTCCAATTGAAAAAGAAATAAAAAATGAGGAAAAGAGTGAAAAGATTGGAAAAGAGAAAACCGGAAACCGCATCCTAAACAGGAAACAAGGGATGAGCCTCTTCACCTGTTCAATAGATGTGGGTGGAGTGTGAACCGGGCGATAGTTTAGTCTATCTACTCCAATTGAAAAAAAAAAATAAGGAAAAGAGTGAAAAGATTGGAAAAGAGAAAACCGGAAACCGCATCCTAAACAGGAAACAAGGGATGAGCCTCTTCACCTGTTCAATAGACGTGGGTGGAGTGTGAACCTGGCGATAGTTTAGTCTATCTACTCCAATTGAAAAAAAAAAAGAATAATAAAGGAAAAGAGTGAAAAGATTGGAAAAGAGAAAACCGGAAACCGCATCCTAAACAGGAAACAAGGGATGAGCCTCTTCACCTGTTCAATAGATGTGGGTGGAGTGTGTTGTGAAAAACCTACAAAAAGGGTGGAAGAACTCTGAAGGAGTCAACGGCCAGCTAACTAGACGCTGTGTCTCGATAAATCACCGTGGGGAAAGCAATAGGATACCACTCCACTATCATTCCCGAGAATAATCATGGTCTTGAAAACTCGATTTATGAAACCTAACAGTGTGAAAGGATTACTTTCAAAGTAACTCCTCGTCCGTTAGGGGCCGACATGAGCAACAGGTGTCACCTGACCGACATCCAGCGACTGTTAGCACCAATGGCGTAAAGGGGACACATTTCTTCGAAGTTTGTCCCTAGCCCACAGGAACGACATAAGCAACAGGTATCACTGACGCTAAACAACTGTGGCCAACTCGAGAATGTCAAGCAAGAGATGAGCAGATTAAAAACATCAATATTCTGGGAATATGCGAAATGTGATGGCCTAACAATGGAGACTTCATCAGTGACAATATATGCAGGAGGCAAAAAGTAACGAAAAGGGAGTCGGCTTAATACTTGGCGAAGAAATAAAGAAATGCGTTCTGGAATACTACCAGTTATCTGAAAGAATCCTCTTGGTCAAACTGAAAGGGATACTCTTTAAGATAGCTATTATAGCAGTCTCTGCAACAACAACGCAAAGCTCTACTCTTGACAATGCCAAGGCGCAGTGTAAAACCCAAGAAATTAGAATTTTCATGGGAGACTTGCAAGAATGCCAAAGTAGACAAGGAGAGAACCCCAGCGCTTCTACTCGCGAAAAGGGTCAAAATTTGTCCTGCCTCCACATACGCGAGATTGAGTACAAAGTTTGTTTATTTTTTTCAGACGAGTCTCTGACCGTAGATGGAGCCTCGACTGAGTCGAACTCTTGAGAGAGAGAGAGAGAGAGAGAGAGAGAGAGAGAGAGAGAGAGAGCTTAACAGTTGGGAGCCAGACAATAGACTGCTTGTATGCAAATGGTTTGTATTTACCCATGACTCCCCCTGAGAAGCGATGTGACACAAAATCGGATTTAACGTGGGGTATCCAAGTGCTTGGACTCAGTCGAATTGTCAAAATTTGCCCAGACCCCGCATCTACTAGATCAGGCACAAAGATTGTTTATTTTTTTCAGACGAGTCTCAGTCCGTAGACCGAGCTCCGACAGAGTCGTTCTCTATAAAAAAAATGCAGAGTTTGATAGTTACGGGCCAGACAGCAGGCTGCCTGACTGCAACAGGATGGTATTTACTCATACCCACCACCACTGAGAAGAGATGTGACCCAAGGTCGGGTTTAACGTTGGTAACCCAAGTGCTTGCACTCGGGTCAATGGTAAAAATTTTCCCAGCTCTCGCCTACGCGAGTTCGGACACAAAGCGTGTTTATTCTTCTCAGCCGAGTCTTTGTCCGTAGATGGAACCCCGGCTGTGCCGAACTATGCAGAGATAGATAGATAGATAGATAGATAGATAGATAGATAGATAGATAGATAGATAGATAGATAGATAGATAGATATTGTCTGTTTCTCTCAGCCGAGTCCCAATCGATATCTGCGCGAAGACAGTTGCGAGCCAGAAAGAAGTCTGCTTGACTGTGACGTGGCTTTTTAGACTCACTTGGAGTTTTTCATTTAAGTGTCTAGACTCGTTCATTTTGTCACCGGGTGTGTATTACTTACTCCACAACATCCTCCTTTTTTTAACTTTCTTTTTTATTAGTAAATATTCTATTTATTAGTATTCTATTAATATAATATTTAATTATCTAATATTCTATTAATATAATATTTTATTTATTAGTATTCACCGCTGCCTCTTTCTGGTGTGTTCGTCAACGTACCGATCAACCCCTAATTTTCCGTATGTTTTCTTTTTCTGGAAAACGTCCTTGTACGTTCAACGAGTACTTTCAGTGTCCGTATACCAAACGTAGCATAGATTTTTCCTTTCTTCAGTAAACCTTTTCTTAAGCTGAGATCAATGTCATTTATGTTCCCATTTTTTTTTACCACACACACACACACACACACACACACACACACACACACACACACACACACACACACACACACACATATATATATAAATTAAAAAAGGATTACGATGTCAATTTTTTCTTTTCTTGTTTATTTGTTTTTATTGTTTTATCTTTTTCTTTTTTTCTTTTTCTTTTTTATTTTCTTTTTTAATTTCTTTGCAAATCTATTTAAAAAGGAAAATTAGACTGATTTTTCTCCAGTTTCTGAAAGGATTTTTCGGTTGCTGAGGTGATGTGTTATTCCCCGTGTGGATTTTCATATCGAAATGGTCATTCAACATCATTGAATTAATCCTTTTTTAATTTATATTTGCTCTGTAATATTTTATTACAAGGAGCTCTCTTCCTGTATCATTTTTTACTATTAAAATAAAATTTTTAATATTAATTAGGATCGGGTTTTTGGAATTTACCTTCCTGCTTTTTCTCTTGGATTAAAGTATCTGAATTAATATATATATATATATATATATATATATACGCTGTAATGGTTGTTACAATGTTTTTAAATTCATAGTATCACTACACAAAAAATTTCTCATGTTTCGAAGCCAGCCCATTCTGTTTTTGGCTTCATCCTCAGGTGATTTTTTTTAGAAATAAGAATTATCCAGTTGAAAAGACCGTTTATTTGACCGTTTATTAACAAATAAACGGTCTTTAAACGGTCTTTTCAACTGGATAATTCTTATTTCTAAAAAAAATCACCTGAGGATGAAGCCAAAAACAGAATGGGCTGGCTTCGAAACATGAGAAATTTTTTGTGTAGTGATACTATGAATTTAAAAACATTGTAACAACCATTACAGTATAACGCTCTACATTTGTATCGAGGACTCTTTATAAAAGTAAATGCATGAACAAAAAGGTAAATAAACCTACGAGTTCAACAACTTAGTTACACTATATATATATATCATCTTCCTAATTCGGGACATTATTACGCCTTCTTCCCACATTTCTTTTCCATCTTTATACACTCTGAAAGACACATTTTTGCCAATTTTGAAAAAAATTAATTTCCTTTCTTTATTCGTTTTTATAATTTTTTCACTTGGCAACAATTTGTCGAACACTGACTTCATTTTTCTTGCAAACATCAATTTTGCCGGCGATATGCGTGACGGTGTATTGGGATTTAGCATTATCAGGTATACTCTCAAGAATTTTTACACTGTTTCTCCGCTCACTTTTTCATGGTTGCTTTTTTCAAAGCTCTCTTAAAAGTACCCACATTGGATGATACGTCAGTGTACTTATATGTTCAGTCGAGAACATTTTAAAAAAATCTTCAAATTCATAAGCAGTGTACCGTTATCCGAGACTATGGCATCAGGAATGTCATATCTTGCAAAAGTTCGTATAAAAAAATTACTGCAACCGTAGAAATTGGCTTTTTGCACTTACAATTTCAGCCCACTTACTAAAACTATCCATAGCGACAAGATAATGTGATCCTTTTATTAGAACTGCGAAATCTATGTGCAGTCTTGACTACGGAGTATCTTGTAATGTATCAATATTGTAATTTCGTTGTAGGTGATTTTACTAACAGAACACAACCTCTGAAGGCTTTTAATAATTTTTTTAATGTTTTGATCCATTATAGTCTAGTAATCATATCTTCTCATAAGAGATTTCATCCTTGAAATTCACGGTTGCCCACTATGAAGTTAATATCCGTTTTGTAATATGCTAGCTATTACTATTCTTTGTGCGAACATTAGTATTTCGTCACATAGCGAGTAAGTTCAAGTCTAGATTGAGTTCTTTCGAAGTTTCTTTTAATTGTTTTTATAATTTCCCAATAAACACGTTCTTCTTTTACTTTTATTTCTTCTACTAACTAGTATTGCGCGTGCTACATCGCTTAATATATATTTAATTTCTATGTCACTTTTTAATGCTGCAATCACATGAACCTCAAACAGTTCATTATGTTTTACTATCAATGTTGATAATCCATCCGCGTGTCCTAAATTTCTGGACGATTGATATTCCATTCTAAAATCGTAATTCAATAAGATGGTACCCCAGTGTTGTGATCTATTCGCTGTATGCATAGTAATTCCCTTTTTCGGATCATAAATTGATAACAGAGGTATGTGGGCTGTCTGCAATATTAAAGTCTTTCCGTGTATAAATTTGTGAATTTTTTTCACTCTTAATATTATTGCTAACGCCTCTTTTTCGATTTGGCTGTAGATTTTTCCTGCTGGTAGTAGCGAACGGAAAGCATATGCAACGGCATTTGTGTTATCGTCATCGTATTTATGTAATGTTACTGCCCCTATACCGTAATCACTACCATCTGAAGCTAATACGATTTCTGCTTTTGAAGCGTAGTGCTCTAATAATAAGTCTGGCGTAAGTATTTATTTATTTCTTCAAACGCCTTTTGAGACTTATCAGTCCAGTTCCACTTTTTGCTTTTTTAAGCAAATTGTTCAGTGGAGCTCTCAAATAATGCATATTAGGTATATAAATTTGATAGTAGTTTTCTAGTCACAGGAATGCTCGTAACCAAGTAACGTTTGTTGGGGAGGCATATTCTCATTTGTATCTGCCCTCGACGGATCTGTTTGATAACCATTTTTATCAATGACTTGTCCTAGGTACCTAATTTTAGGCAAAAACAATTCGCACTTTTCCTCATTAAGTTTGAACCCGTACTCTCGTATTTAAAAAAAAAACTGTTTTCACATACCCCGTATGTTCCTTAAGTACACTTTTAATTAATATATCATCCAGATAAGCAACTGTAAATCACAAATCACAATCTGCAAGCAAGTTACTCGTAGCTTTTTGAAATATAGCTCGAGAAATTTTTATATGAAAAGAAAGTCGGTTAAAATTATACAGTTCCTTGTGAGTATTTATTCTTCTTCAACCTGTATTTGTAAACATGCTTCAGAAAGATCCAGCTTTGACAAATATTTCACACCGTTTAACTTCTTAAAAATTTCCCCTGAACTTGGCAATGGGTAGTGTTGTGATTCTAAACATTTGTTTAATCCTTTCACAAATCAGCGCAGACACAAATTTTATTATGTTTTTTCTTTATATACACTGCTGGTGTTTCCCATTTTGAATGTTTGAGTTTTTTAATTACGTCTATGTTTTTTCCAAATCTGTCTAGTTTTGCGTCGACTTGATCCAATGCTGCGAATAGTACACCCCGTTTCTGTTTAAATACAGGTGTCGAACTTTTTTCACTTGAAATTTCGCTTTGAAAGGAACACCGACCCAACTCGCCCGATAGAACAACCGGAAAACATTTTTTTAAAAATCTTCTCTTAAATTTTCACTCTATTTTCTTTAAACTGGTCGCTTGTCTACTTATATTGTCGCAATAAACATTTATAGGTAAATCCAACAGCTCAAATAATTCCATCTAGCAAGTACTGAATAGATTTGTAGAATATTTTAACACATAAGCCTGAGCTTTTATACACTTGTAACGGAATGAGAAGTTACAAGTCATTTCGCCTGACACGCTACTAGCGGCTTTGGAAGTTCTTAATATAGGTTTTTCGTTTGCTTTCCATGTGGCTTTGTTGATTATTGTGATATTACCACCAGTGTTTAGTTGCATTTTCACATCCATATCATTAAATTTCACATAAACTAATCGTCGGTTTTCTGTTGTTATTTTTCCGTCACAAAGTTGTGAGCGAATTTGTTTTCTGTGAAATCTTTTCCTTGCTTTATCTTTAGAGTGTGACATTTTTGTCATACTTTTCCAGCGAGAGAGCTTAATGTAATTAAAATTATTTATTTACAGAGCCAAATTTGTATGTTTTTCACATATAAAACTTCGAAAATTACAAAAATCACAAATATTTTTAAAGTTTTATATGTAATACACACAGACAGACAGACAGACAGACAGACAGACAGACAGACACACACACACACATATATATATATATATATATATATAGAGAGAGAGAGAGAGAGAGAGAGAGAAAGAGAGAGAAAAAACGTTTCTGTTAGTTAATACCAATCAATTTTGTTGTGAAAAAATTCAACTACGTAATAAAATAAGATCTATCTATCTATCTATCTATCTATCTATCTATCTATCTATCTATCTATCTATCTATCTATCTATCTTGTACATAGAAATCAACACTGTGTTGTAACTGGCAATATTACGGGTGAGGCATTAAATTACCATTCATTAGCAGTATCGATTTCGATATACAGACAGTTTATAGCCACGCACTTCCCCTCTCCCAGTTTTGCTTCTCCAAACTCTTCCCCATAAATATAGCAAAGTTTTAACAATATATATATTTCTCTAAATAGTCCTTTGAAAGCAAAGTTTGCTCATCTGGTTATTATTGCCTGACTACTGCCGCCTTCAAAGTAAAGGTATACATATCGCTTTGTGAAATTATATATTTCGTGAGACGATGGTGCCATGGCTGGAAAATTTCTTGGAATGTTTATTGTAGATAGTCTAGTTTTTCTAATGGATTTCTTTGACAGAAACTGGCAAATTCCCAACGTACAATGTGTAGGACCTTCTAACAGTGAAAAATATATTTGTTAGGCCAGAGCTAGGGTCTTTTCCATTGATCAGGTACTCGCCAAACTTTCATCACTTCCAAATTGTCGTGGAGATGAACACATTTTCCAGAATGACTTGGACTCATCCAAATAGCATATATACTGACACCAAGAATCATCAGAAGAGAGCTAGCTACTAGCGAGCCTTATATCTTTACTACAGAATTCAGTCAGACTACGTCGACTTCAAGAGACATTATATTTCATGACTGTGTTATCTTCATTCAGTGGAATAAAAATATAACAGTGGCGACAAGGTTTCAAATTGACACGAAGAAAAAATATTTCGCTAAACATAAATAGCTGACAAGGAAATTAAAAAAAAACACGGAAAAATATTGTGGTGTTTGTGTACATTCATAGAGCGATGTGGAAGTTAATAAATTCCTAGAATGTATAACATACTGCTATTAGGAAAAAATTCTTCCAAGTTAAGGACTACTTGTATGAAAATAATAAATTATGAAAGAATTAAAAATAATTATTCAGCAACTATTAAAATAAATGCAGCGGGGGTGGATTGAATATCGAGGACATTTGAAAACAATACTGGAAAAGCAAGGGACACGCAATGCCTCAATTTCATTTTTGCTGGACCCAGCCGCTAAATTAATTAGTGAATTTAATTAAGTCCTAGAAGAAGATATCACATTTCTATCGTACTTCGAAAGGTACAAGGCCATTTTCAGAGAAGAATACCAAGGATTGTCGGATGAAAAGAAAGTATGTCTTCTGTTCAGGTTACAAACGAAGCGACTGCAAGCTGAAAAGCAAAAGAAATACACAAATTAACTTGCTGAAAGTAGTGCTACTAGCTAAAAAACTGGAAAGTTCAAATAACAGAACGTTCATAATAGTAAAAATAAATAGCGATACGGTGAGATTTCAGTTGGACACTGGTAGTGATATTACAATTATTGATGTATAAACTTAGAAAGTCTAACATGAAAAAAAAAAACAAAAAAAAAAAAAGAAAAAAGAAAAGAAAAAAGAAGAACGACAGCGTTGTATGAGGAATATTGGGCAAGGAATTAATTTTTCTTTGGGAAATTATATATAACATCACCCTTGCAAGTAAAACAACAAAAAACAATAAAAGCGGATATTTACGTATTTAAAGAATTCCAACTCAAATTTAGCAGGCGGTGATTGGCTAGAATTATTTGAGCTATGGAATTAGCCGATTCATTCTGTGGAAAAATTGTTTGTCAGAGAAAAAGATTACGGATAAAGAAACACTAAGTAAACTAACTAACTAAATAAATAAATTCACAAATATTTTCTTAGAAGAGTTGGGAAAATGTGCTAAGTCAAAGGTATTTTGCAAATTAAAAGAAAATATGACAACAGTTTTAAAGCCGAAAACAAAGATACCCTTTGCTGTGATGGAGTCTATTAACACCAAACTAGATAGGCTAGAAAACCGCGGAGTTATTGGAAAAATAGATTATTCAGAATGGGCCACACTAGAGGTTTATATTCGAAAGAAAAATAAGATTCGTCTATGTGCAGTTTTTTTCAACTGTGTTGAATGACTGCCTCTTCCACATGTATATCGCCTGCCAACTCCAGATGGATATATTTGCTAAATTAAATAGTGGTAATTCCTTCAAAAATTGACTTGTTAGTGATATTATAAAAGTGAAAATTCAGAGTCATTGCTGACACATTATGACCCGCAGCGACAGATAATAATAGCGTCAGACACAAGCAAATACAGCATAAAAGCGATAATAGGCATAAATTCGAAGTGAAAAGCAGTCGCCCACGCTTCGAGAAATGCGACAAATACGGAAAAATGCTACAGCCAAATTGAAAAAGAAGCGCTTACTATAATATTTCCTGTAATAATAATTTCAAAGGATGATATTAGAAAGAAAATTCCCACTGTAAACTGATCATCGTCCATTATTAAATATATTCAGTTCTAAGAAAGGAATTCCCACGCCTACTGCAGACTACAGGGTTAGCCTTCGATTTTATTGAACAATGATTTCAAGATGGGATTTCTATCGTCAAATAAAATAATGGGAAACGAATATGGTTCGTCCA
This sequence comes from Ascarosepion bandense, assembly GCA_037127315.1. Classification (NCBI taxonomy): domain Eukaryota; kingdom Metazoa; phylum Mollusca; class Cephalopoda; order Sepiida; family Sepiidae; genus Ascarosepion; species Ascarosepion bandense. The sequence continues at coordinate 8,150,647 of JBBBDQ010000499.1, forward strand.
GAGTGATATCGAAATGTAAAGAAGATTTTGAAGATATTGTGATGGCTTTGCTGGAATCTGAAAGCGAAATTAAAAGTCTTGTGCGTAAAACTATTAAAGAATTACCGGTCACGACAGACGATATAGAAATTCAGTCAGTTAAGTGCCATACGTGATACACGCTTGGGCGATCATGTCTCGAAAGACTGGGCAGAAGATTATCCCGCAGTAGGTTGCCATTGCTTTCTGCGGTAGACTGGTTGCCGACCAAGGCTATAGAACCCAATCTGTCCTGCTATTTAACCCATAACTGGAAGGAAGAGACGGATTAATACCTTTCCCAAGGGTATTTGCGCGTAAGTGAATACAATGGATTCAACTGGAATTCGAACTCGGTTCCCCGGTTTCTCGTTCAGAGCCGATATCCACTACATTGTAGAATAAAGAGATGCATTTATTTAAAAAGAAACTATGAATGACGTTGAGATGAATAGGAACAAAACTAAAATTAAATCTGTGTACAATAATATAACATTTATTATTGATGATGCAGTGCTTTTTTACGCGGAAAAAGTGGTAATTCCATTATCACTACAAAAAGGAGTTTTGAAACAATTCCATGCAGGACATCCAGGAATAGAGAGAATGAAGTCCCTGATGAAAAGATACGTTTATTGACCAACGTTGGACAAAGACATTCAAAATAAAGTTAGACAATGTCATGGTTGTAATTCAACACCAGTATCACTGCCTATAAATTATCAGTCATGGTCAAAGACTGATAAACCGTGGGCAAGACTACTTGGATTTTGCTAGACCATTAAAATAATTCATACTTATTTGCTTGTCGTCGACAGTTTCACAATCTGGCCCGAGATATTAAAGTGCAAACGGCCCACCACTGCAATAAAGATTAAATTATTACGCAAAATTTTTTGCAAGGTTTGGAGTACCTGACAATGTGGTATCCGATAATGGAACTTGATTTACTTCTAGTGAATTTTAAAATTTCTGCAAAAAACTACGCGATTGAACACTTGACAGCATAGACTTATAATCCGAGGTCTATTGGTCAAGCTGAACAGTTTGTTGACACATTCAAAAGGGCATTTAAAAATTTAAAAAAAGCTAACGGCTTGGAAGCTGAAGAAACAGCACTAAAATAAGTTTCGAGCGCATATCGAGCGACGTGACATGCAAAATCACCGCGAAATATCACATGCAGAGCTCATGTTTGCTAGAAATTTAGATAAATTTTTGACAAATTACTGCCAAGCATAACAAAAAAATATCGACAATTTGAAACTACCAGATCATTTAAAATCGGCGATCAAGTTTTATTTAAAAGCTTTAAGATCATTGGCAGGAATTAAAAATTATTCGACGCCATTGACATTACACTAACGAACACGCTATCAGAAATCTCTCAGAAATTTGGGAATTTACTCAAGCCCTCCCTCCTAATACGGGATGCAATACAAGGTTAGTTTTGAACGTGGAGTGTTCTAGCGCGTACACGTTTTCTTCTTCTGTGTGCCTTGTTCTTTCAGTACGTAGGCGATCATGGCTTTTCATGTCTTCCTATCCCTGGTGGCTCTTAGTACGCTTTCTCCTGTTACACAGTCCCCGTTCTGTCATCCACCTGCCCTTCAAATATGTTATTCGCCTCTTTCCCGTGTCTATTTTGCCCTACATCTGGCCTGTTAGTATCAGGTTCTCCAAGCCCTCCTTCCTCATTGCATGTCCCAGCAACTTTAGATGCTTCTTCCTGATGCTCAGTATTAATTTCCTTTTCGTTTCCATCCTTTCCAAAACCTCATCATTGCTTACATGCTCGATCCACGATAGCCACACTATCCTGTAAAACAGCATTTCAGTTGCTTCAAGTTTTCCCATCATCTTTGATGATATTGTCAAACATTAACTGCCATAAGGAAATAAATTACCAAGATCCCGCATACGCAGTATCGGATTCTTGTCTATTTCCCCACTCAAACCTCTGCTCAAAGACATAGCATTGACAGACAGTCCAACAAACTCAAGTCCGAGTAGAATTCTGAACATTTACTGAAGTCCTCCCCACTGAGGTGGGATGTGGAACAAGGCTGTATATTTGAGCGCGTACACTCGGGCAAAAGTCCCCGTAGACCTTGCCTAAGCGGGATCAGGTCTTGTCTACTTTTCCCCAGACGAGACTCTCCCCTTCGGCACAGCCTCATCCCAAAGACAGAGAGTCCAACTTGATCTTATCGGAACAGCACATGTGCTCAGGTATCTTTAAACTTCGATTTTGAGCTGAGGCAAAGCCGCCATTGCCTGATCCAAACGTCTAAGAGTTGGAGTAAATCTCGAATAATAATACAATTGTTATTACTTCGTTTTGCTTTTTTTAATATCAAATATTAATTAATTTGTTAAATATTTTTAGCAAGCAAATAAATACAATTAATCTTTAATTGTAATTTCCATGAGAAGTGTTTCGACAAATTACATTCCTTAGTTCTACCTTTCACATCTAAGACCGCCATACCTCACAAATTTTAGCAGACAACTCTCAGTCCATTGGCAACATTTTTTTAATGGCATATCAACCTAGGCGGGTCATTTATTGCCAACTAAATTTTATTTATTGCTGGTAATACGTTTTTCTTTCAACAATTTATTGTTGTTGTTTTTTTATATAAGTTTTGCGTCTAGTAATACTTTTTCTTTTCGAGTATCAAGATTCATTGGGATTTGTTTTTAAGGACAGGGTCCCCAAGTCCTACCCTGTTATTTAACCCATAACTGGAGGTAAGGGACGGATTAATACCTTTCCCAAGGGTACCAGTGCTTAAGTGAATGCAGGGTATTCAACTGGAATTCAAACTCGGCTCACCGATTTCTCTTTCCGAGCCGATATCCACTGCACCACAACCAATGCACATCCGTCACTAAATGCTGACAGCCCCTGGTATTCCTAAGCGGTCACTCATCTAAGTACTAACCAGACTCAACGTTGCTTAACTTCAGTGATCGAGCGAGAACCGGTGTATTAAACGTGATATGGCCGTAAGCCTGGCAATATGTAAGTTCTACTCGAACAGCTTCGTTTCACGAATTAATGCTTCGTGGAAGCAACATTTAAGAGAATGTTTCCCAGATCACTCCAATCTTAATCTGTTCAAGTCTAGGGATAACCGTTATCTTCCTTGTATATCCACATAAGCTGTGTCTCTTACTCTCTAACCTTCTACCGCGAGTGTCTCTTGGGACTTTTACAAGATGAGCCTCATTATAAAAACAAAAGGAATGATACGTCATAAAATCAAACAACTCATTTAAAAAGGTTCCTTTGAATGGAGTACTAATTAGCAAGCTTAGTCTGGTAAAGCATTACTTCTGAGTAAAGTGTTTGATTCTCAGTGGGCGCCCCAAATAAAAATTCAGTATTAAATAACTTCAAAAGTGCTAAGATATCGTAAAATCAATCGGCCTATTTAAATAGATAGGTTCGCCTATAGTCCGGTCTTTTGAAAATCTCTTTTCGATTTTTTGAACAGGAGTAGAAGTTTATCCATCATTTCTTGTTTAGGATTGAGTTTTTGGTGCCTTCTAAAGTTTTCTCATTCTCTTTCACCCCCAGTAGCCCTTTATGTCTTATCGCCTTGCCTAGGGTGCAGTGAATAAAAATAAAAATAGACTCCTCTGTGTGGAGTAATAGTTAGAGATATTAGTTTGGTTAAGCATTTCTACTGAGGGGAGAGTTTAATCCTCACTACGTCTAATATATAAATATTCAGCATTAAATGATACCAAAATTGTTAACATATTGTAAAACCAACCAACCAACCAACCAACCAACCAACCAACCAACCAACCAACTAACCAACCAACCAGCCGATATTACAGGTTTTTAATGGCAAGCTGTAACCACTGACGTCAAAACCAGTTATTTTACACTTGTCCAAAAAGCAGAGCCGAGCCTTACTACTGTTGCGTAGACTGCGCATCAGACTTTTACCTTGGGACTGTCTCAATAGTATTAAAATTGACTCATGGATCCTCAGTACTACAATATGTTTGTTTTCTCTTTCATTTAGACGTAGAGAGTAGCATGGTCGTTGACTGTCACTAAGTTTTAAATATTGATTTTCATCTTTTTTATTCCCAGGTAAATATTGTCAGTGTCAATACACGCGGTTTTGTCTCCTCGTGATAACATCTTTACGATCTGTTTACGATACGATCGTACTCAAAATACAAAATAAAGCCCAGTGGATGCGGCCATATCATATGTCAATTGCCTGAAGGAGGTCATCTTTTGCTCTGATTGCCTGGTTAATATCTGAACACTTCTTGTGTAGCTGTCTTGCATGCAGGGGATCGGCTTGTTTGTGGTCGCCTACCACTTTTGTAATCATCAGCAACGAAATTTGCGTAAATGCGATTAATTTTCAATCAACAGAGTGGGTCACAAATGTAGTTGGCTGTATATATCTTGCGAACCTGTTTAGTCGAACGGGTATGCATCGATCCATGCAACGATCTTAATAATTTGAGCGAGACAATCTTCTTGACACTTTAAATCAATTGACATGGAATGGAAATTCTAAATATCTGATGACAGGCATCATAAACACACATACACACACATACACGCACACACATATATATCTATATATGTTTACCAGATAAAAATTAAGATTATGAAATTTCAATATCAGGATGTACTTCTGAATAAACATAAAGAAAGCATTACTATGTGGCGTCACCGGAATAAATTTAAATTTCAAGAATTATCTCTTTCTTCCATTTATTCACCATAGAATTTGTCCTTTACATAAACTAGATTTTAAAATTTGGTGAATCAGTGACCATTTCCCTCTGACCTACCACTACTAACTCAATGATCAAGCCACATGCCTCCCACTACCAAAAGAGAATTTACTACTAAGATTCCCCTAACTTAACCTTATGGTAACCAACATTCCCCATCCCTTCCTTTACTATTCCCTCCTACCGGCATAAAAAATTTTCCCCATTCTTTGATTAAACGGGGTTGACAATGCAAGTTTTGAACTGGCATGTTGAAATAGTTATTACCCAATCTAAATATTATCTGAATTTACAGATATATATATATATATATATATATATATATATATATATTTTTTTTTTTTTAAATCTAGAATATATATATATATATATATATATATATATATATATATATATATATATATATATTCCATTTGTAAACGGTCGATTTGCAATAGCTATTGCAAATCGCCTGAAGACACCACACATGGTAGAAACCTAGGTCGCGTAATAACTCGTTTACAAATGGAAAATATTCAAAAGTTATAAAATATAATTGCATTGAACACTTTTTAATACAAATATGCACTGGTCTAATTTTATATATATATATATATATATATATATATATATATATATATATATATATATATATAATTACTTTAGAATATATACAAACTACTACGAAATTGTACATTTTGTTTCGACATTGAGAGAACAATGTCTCATCAGGTAGTTAATAATAATGGTTACCATCATTATTAACTGCATGATGAGACATTGTTCTTTCAATGTTGAAACAAAATGTACAATTTCGTAGTAGTTTGTAGTTTGTACATAAGATAAGACAACATTATCTGAATTATTCACCTATTAACAGCCTGTTTCACGCTGGGCAGTTTTTAAAATGGTCGTTTGTTTTGACAGCCTTTAGTTATTTTCCCCCGTTCTTCAGAAGGTATGTTTCAGGCTGCCAACTTCGAAATAATTTAATTCCTTTTCTTTACATACGTTCTTGAATTCTATGAGTTTTAGTTTCTCCTCCAAATAGGATTGCAATTTCTGCTTCTTTCTTTTTTATCTTTTTAGAAAATATTTTATTATTATTATTATTATTATTATTATTATTTCTTTTGATTTGCTTTTGCATACACATTCACTTCAAGGTTTTAACCAGAGTACTCAGGTCAGAAATGGCATTCTGACATTTTTTATTAATTGATGTCCTCGTCTAACACTTTTTAGATTTCCAGTTAAAGATCCTTGTATTCTGATTGATTTTTTTTTTTAAAGATTTTCAAAGATACATTACAATCTGCCGGGACTGTCATGTCAAGAAGAAAATACATTCTCTTTTTGTTGTCTTTGATCGCGATATCGGAGCGATTAGCTTTGCTTATTCTGTCTGTATTTTAAAGTTGCTTAACATTGTTAGAGATCTTATTTCTGTAACCGGATCTGAGTGATGTTCATACCAGTTTCTTGCGGTTTCTTTCCCATAAAAGTTGCATATTTCCAGGGCAGATATTATCCCGTTCTATTATTATTATTATTATTATGTCATTTTTCATCATATTTCGATTTCTGCTTTGGTCTCACTACCAACCAAGTCTGCGGGGAGACCTAAGGCAGGTAGTGGCGTGTTGTTATGGCTCCATTTCATGTTTTTCTATCTTCCCTATCATCTCCAGCATTACATAGATAAAGTTTTCCTTAGTGTGTGGGCTGTACTTAATAAGACAATTTTTTGTATATCTCTTAAGCTGGGGTTTCCAGGGATTCTTTCAATGTGTTGTTTTGTTCCATTTTTTATCATTCCAAGTGCACCTACTATCACTGTCACAACTCTTGTTTTCAATTTTCACATTTTTTCTATTTCAATTTCCAGGTCTTTATATTTTGACAGTTTTTCAAATTCCTTGATTGCTATGTTACAATCCGCTGGACAAGCCATATCAATTAATAGACAAGTTTTCTCCTTCTGGTTTTTAACAATAATGTCTGGCCTGTTTGCTTCAATTTTTCTGTCTGTGTAGATGGTGTAATCCCATAGAATGGTTACATCTTCTATTTCTGTAACCGGTGCTGGGTGATGTTCATACCAGTGTTTGCCTACAGCTTTTCCATAATGTTTGCATATTGCCCAATGTAAATATTGCCCAACTCTATCGTGGCGATTTTTATATTCATTTGGGGCAAGCACAGAACAGCCTGAGATTAGGTGGTCTATTGTTTCTTGGTGTTTATCACAAAACCTGCATTTTGGATCCATATTATTATGCATAATATTTGCCTGAAAGTTTCTCGTGAAAAGACTTTTGTCTTGTGCTGCAAGAATAAAGCCTTCAGTTTCAGACTTTAATCCAGATGCACGTAACCATCGATGAGTATTAACTTTGTCAACATTGGATTTATTGGCACGTACTGGATATTGGCCATGCAGAGGCTTGTCTTGCCAGCGCTGTTTCATCTGTTCAAGAGCTTTATCTTTGGCTTTCATTTTCATATTCTTTGCCGCAATAGCCGGCTCTTGGCTTCCGTTCTGCTTTTCTACAGAATCTACTAACTGTAAATCTTGTTTGAATTTACTGCCTTCTTTTATTATTGAATATTTTTTCTTTCTTTCTTCATGTTGCCTTACTAATTGTATCATCCAATCCTTTGTTGTTTCTATGTATGCTAGTAAGCCAATAGTTGTTGTCTGACAATTCTAGCTGAATAAGACCTCTTCCACCTTCTTTACGGGGTATGTATAGACGGTCTACATCAGCCTTTGGATGATGCATCTTATGCTTAGAAAGAAGCTTTCTTGTTTTAGCATCCATTCGCCTGATGTCGTTTAGAGTCCAGTTAAAGATGTTAAAGCTATATTGGACAACTGGGATTGCAAGGCTATTAATGGCCATAACTCAGTTCTGTGAATTTAATTCAGTTTTTAATATCATTCGTAGCCTTCTATAGTACTCTTTACGCACTATTTCTTTCATTTTTTTATGGTGAATGTTTTCACTCTCATTTACACCTAGGTATTTATAAGCTTCTTCTGGTTTCAATTCTTTTATTGTTACAGCTGGGTCTAGGCTAATTGAGGATGTTTCTTGTATTGATCCACGTAAAACTGTAGCTTTAGCACATTTATTCAAATTAAATTTCATTCCAATGTCTTCGCTGAAGCATTTTACAGTTTGCAGAAGACCTTCCAGCTCATTATCATTCTTAGCATATAACTTCAAGTCATCCATGTAAAATAGATGGCTTATTTTCTTTTGTCCTATTTTATAACCACATTCTGTCTTATTAAGTTGACTGGTTAGTGCTATTAATGATATGCAGAATAGTAAGGGAGATAAAGAATCACCTTGAAATATACCTCTTTTGATGTTTATTTCATCAGACTTATAGGTTCCATTTATATGATTGAGGTAAAGGGTTGTTTTCCATATAGACATGCACTGTTTGATGAAATTGGTGATGACGGGCGATATCTTGTATATATTTAAAGTCTTTAAAATCCAGTCATGTGGCACACTATCGAATGCCTTTCGATAGTCTATCCAGGCTGTACTAAGATTTTTCTTTGTACTGTAGCAGTTTTCCAGGATCATTTTGTTAATCAGCAATTGGTCTTTACAACCATAACAGCCACGTTTGCACCCTTTTTGTTCAAGCGGTATCATGTCATTTCTTTCTAAGAATAAATATGTCTGTTTTGTTAAAATAGATGTTAATAGTTTATATGTTGTCGGAAGACATGTAATTGGTCTGTAGTTTTTCGGGTTGTTTGTGTCACCATTCTTGGGTAGAAGAAATGTAATTCCTTTGGTCATCCATGCAGGAATTTTAGTGGGATCGTCAACCATTTCTTGAAGTTCTTTGGCTAGTTTTTTATGTGCTGCATTTAAATAATATAGCCAAAAGTTAGGAATTTTATCTATACCTGGGAATTTCCAATTGTGTGCTTTTTTTAGTGCATATTTAACATCATCTTCTGTAATTCCAGACCATGTCTGTTCGGGTTTATTTTTCATTCGTTCTATCTCTTGCGTAATCCAATGTACTTCCTTGCTAAGTTCTTTAGGGCAAGCCCATATCTTTTCCCAGAACTGTGTGACTTCTTCCATTCTGTGGGGTACTGTCACTTCAATTCTTTTTTTACCTATTTCCCTGTAAAATCTCTTTGTATCAGTCTGAAAAATCTTGTTTTGTCTGTAAAATCTTGCTCTTTTCTCATAGCGTCTTATTCTTTGAGCCTTCAGTTGGATTTTTTGCTTTATTTTTTCTTTATTTGATAAGACTTCATTTTCATTCCTGATGTTATATTTTCTTTCGGCTCTTCTGCTTTTCCTAGTTCTTACATGTATTCCTCTACTCAGTTCATTCAGTATTGATAATTCACTTCTAAGTTGTTCGATTTCTTTTTCTATTTTTCTTTTCCAAGATGGATCTTCACGTCTACGAGACTGCCTTGTTTTTATTTTGATATTCAATTTTTTTGTTATTATTATTATTATTATTATTATTATTATTATTATTATTGTGTCATTTTCATTATTATTATTTTTTATTATTATTATTATTATTATTATTATTATTATTATTATTATTGTGTCATTTTCATCATAATTCGATTTTTGCTAAGTTCACACTATCTACCAAACCTTCGGAAAGACCTAAGTCAAATCGTGGTGTGTTGTTGTGGCTACATTTCATTGTTTTTTTTTTTTAATTTCCCATAACATCACTAGCGTTGCATTACGTTAAACTTCTTCTTCTTCTTCTTCTTCTTCTTCTTCTTCTTCTTCTTCTTCTTCTTCTTCTTCTTATTATTATTATTATTATTATTATTATTATTATTATTATTATGTCATTTTTCATTATAATTCGATTTCTGCTATGGTCGCACTACCTACCAAGTCTGCAGGAACACCTAAGGGAGGTCGTGGTGTGTTGTTATGGCTCCATTTCATGCTTTTTTATATCTCCTTAACATCCCTAGCGTTACATAGACAAAGTTCTCCTTAGTGGGTAGGCTGTACTTAAGACAATTTTTTCTTAAGTACAGCCTACACACTACATCCTTGTTTTTTTTTAAAGCTGGGATTTCCAGAGATTCTTTCAATGTGTTTTTTGTTCCATTTGTTATCATTCCAAGTGCACCCACTATCACTGGTACGATACTTTTTTTCAATTTCCACATATTTTCTATTTCAATTTCCAGGTCTTTATATTTTGACAGTTTTTCGAATTCCTTGGTTGTTATGTTAGAATCCGCTAGACAAGCCATAACAATTAATAAGCAATTTTTTTTCTGTTTGGTTTTAAACAATAATGTCCGGTCTTCAATTTTTCTGTCTGTTTTGTAGGTGGTGACATCTTCCATTTCTGTAACCGGTGCAGGGTGATGTTCATACTAGTGTTTGTTTACATATTTTCCATAGTGTTTTCACATTGTCCAGTGTAAATATTGACGATTTTTATATTCATTTGGGGCAAGTACAAAACATCCTGAGATTAGATGGTCTATTATTATTATTATTATTATTATTATTATTACTGGCATTTCCCTATCATTTTTAAGTGTTTTACCAATTTGCTTAAATACACACACACACACACACACACACACACACACACAACCAAAACCAATGAGAGTATGAAATGTATAAGAAAAGAAAATGATAGCGGGTATACGTATAAAAACATATCCGCAAATACATATAAACTTTCAAATTTGAGTTTAGATTACGCTGCGATTAACACAACACAGGTAATAAGACTGTGCTGCTTCAGTGAAGAAGAGTATGTTTAGAGAGAAACTTGTCATTTGAATCTTGAGTGCTTAACCTAATGACGTAATGACGAAATGTACTTGAAACAGGTCAACGGGAACAGATATTTCGTTAGTCTTTGTGAAATAATATGAAGCATATCCGAAAGATGACAAATAAGCGAACAAGAACATAATTTACCCACGGAGTGGCTCAATGAAACGACGAAAATCTGGTTCTAGGACGCAGTGAAATTCTTTTTTCGTTGCTTTTTCTTGGAAAGTGAACAATGACGCCTCTCATTCACTCAATTCGTTTCACTTTTACGGGAAGGATTCAACTCAAATATCATTGCCATTATCATCCTCTTGCATTCAGTTTTCCTTTGATCTTTCCCAAACAGAGCCAAGGAAAACAGTAAAAGTTTGTCTTCCTTATATTGCTCGTCTGGATGATAATTATTAATGAATAGTACTTTATAAATGTATGTACAATTATAAATTATACTATTGAATATAGAGTACTAGCAGTATAGACCGGCGTTTCTCGGGTGTAATGAAAGCTTTAAAACTAATCCATGGTCCTGGAGCTCAAACTCTTTGGACATTGGCACGAAAGACTAAAAAGCAATAGTTGTTTCCAGTTAAAGCGAAACCGCAGACTTAAAGAAAAATTATTGGATGTAAGTCAAATTTTGATTTTCTGGTATCGATATCAAATTTTCTGTACTATTGTAAGAACTGCAACCTTGAAACTTCTGAACATCGTTTCTTATGTTTTTGTCTATGAGTGTATCAAATTTGATTAAAATCAGACCACACCTTCTATAACCCGATTTTTTCGATTATCGATTTTCGATATTTATCGGGGGTATCTCGACACAAAACCTAGCTAAGAACACTCGCAGACGCTTATAGTACAACTGTGTAAATTTTCCAGAAAATCGGTTCAGCCATTTCGGAGTCTATAGGTAACACACACACACACACACACACACACACACACACACACACACACACACACACACACAGAGTTCCATTTATAAATAAGTTTAGATAGATAGATTGTAATTATAAATTATAACTGTTAATTATTCAAGAACGATAAAAAAACAATAACAGAAACTATTCCTTGTCAGTTGTATTGAATGAAACACACGCGCGCGCACACACACGCATAGAGGGAGAGAGCGTGCGGTGTATAAATTGTCTTCGAAATGACGCAAAAATAAAAATAACAATGACAACTCAGATATATTTACGAAAATTACGCAAAAATATCTTGAAATACTAAAAAGTAAATTTATTCAATAAAATTGCTATTTTCAGTTTCAATCACAGCCTTCAGACGGCTTTGGAATCTCCTGCAACTTTTCTGGACGGTCTCCTTGTTTATGTCGGTGTGAATATTGCTATGATTGTTGTCTTCAGTTCATCTTTGTTGTTACAATGAGTTTTATTAGTCTCTCGCTCAACTGCACCCCACACATAATATTCAAGGTAGTTTTCAATATGGGGAGATAGGTGTCCAGATGTAAAGTCTGATGTCTTGGTTCTCTTGCTTGTGTGGCATGGTTGATAGTCATTTTACCCGACATATGGTCTCCAAGCAGCCACCCTCTTGACCCAAGGCATTCCCTACCTCTTCAAGGCACTTGATGTAAACTTTCGTGTTGAGTTTGATGCCTTCACCAATAAATTTGCGAATTCTTTTCTTATCAGAACGATCAGAGTGAGTATTCTGAGATGCCATTCCTTCCTAATCACCATTAGACTCATTCAACTCTTTCCGAATCCTCTGCACTGTCATTGACATCCAAACACTCTGAAATATTCGTATTGGAGATTTCAGCGCAAATACGAAGAAGTAAAACGTGCCATTTCAAAAGTAGTACCTTTCTGGCGGAGGGAATTGAGTTATGGTGATCTTTTTCGCACATCCGTACAACACTGGGCAGTCGACAAAATTAAAAAAACAAAAACAAAACAAAAAACAAATGACGGGCATGCACGAAATTTAAAATATAAAATGGCGGCTATTCACACACACACACACACACACACACACACACACACACACACACACATATATATATATATAGATATATATACTAGCAGTATAGCTGGGCGTTGTTCGGGTGTAATGAAAGCTTTAAAACTAATCCATGGTCCTGGAGCTCAGACTCTTTGGACATTGGCACAAAAGACTAAAAAGCAATAGTTGTTTCCAGAGAAAACTGAAAGAAAAATGAATGGATATAAGTCAAATTTAGATTTCCTGGTATCGATATCAAATAAGTTTTTTCGTCGTCAACTGAATTTTGAAAGCGAAATGAGTCCTCTGAGTAAATGGTATCATGGCTGAGACTAAGAACTACAATTATACCTACTTAGAGCCAAACCTGAAGCAAAAACTAATATAAAAGGGCTGAAAAAAATACACACACAAACATCATGCCTTTTATATATATATATATAGATATATATTATCGATTTTCTGCACTATTGTAAGAACTGCAATCTTGAAACTTCTGAATATCGATTCTTATGTCTTTGTCTATGAGTATATCAAATTTGATTAAAATCGGACTACTGCTTCTATAACCCGATTTTTTCGATTATCGATTTTCGATAATCGAATATTTATCGGGGGTACCTCGACACAAAACCTAGCTAAGAACACTCGCAGACGCTTATAGTACAACTGTGTAAATTTTCAAATGTAAATTTTCAAGAAAATCGGTTCAGCCGTTTCGGAGTCTATAGGTAACGGACACACACACAGAGACAAAGTTCCATTTATATATATATATATATATATATATATATATATATATATATATATATAAGAGTTTGTCTCTTTAATAGAGCAGATCTATGCCTACTTCGAAGTTTCGTGAGGACACAGTTCTGATTGCAACCCAAATGAAGTGTAAAACAGCATCAAATAAAAAACAGTCCAATTGGAAATCCTCGTAACCACCATCAAGAAACGAATGTTGAAATGGAATGGACATGTCTGACGAGCCAAAGACCTTTACACTGACATCCTACAAAATAGCACCTTCAGCAAATGAAGAAGAGGTGGACATCGGAAAAAATTTCTTGACAACTTCAGTAAGTGAATTAGAAGATCATACACAGACATTGGTACGCAAACAAGTCATGTGGAGGGAGCTGGTCAGCTGCTCGGCTGCACGGCGACCCTAAACTACACCCGATGGTTGGAATGACGGTGATGACGATGATGACGATGATGGTGATGAAACGCACTATATAAATATAATCTCCCTCCCTAAAATTGAAGATGACATTATTAGTGGATAGGATAACTGCCCACTCACCAAACCCTGGCCCCACCAGCACAAACCGAAAAGTGTCAATAACATTGTTATTAGGAAGCAATGAAGCCGGTTTTGACACATCTCGCGTCTGTCTGCATCATTCACAACGCAGATTAACAATAACGGATATCTGTAACAGTAGCATACGGGCTTGTTTTTGTGTTGGTGGGTTTTATATCGTCGAGAGTTTATAAAAGGGAAAGAAATTAGTATAACCAGAAAAAAGAAAAAAGGAAAAAGGATTTAAACAAACAAACAAAAAATATCTAGTCGGGTTTATCCTTATTGTGTGTGTTAAGATTTGTTAAGGGGGAATTTTTTTCCCACAATCTATGAATGAAGGTCGCCTGTTAAAATATTTTTCTGTCAGCAGTTAGGACCTGAAGAATGTTCTCTCTCCCCTTCCCTCACCCTAGGAAAGGTTGCATGTCCCTGAGCAAACTTGATTTTTTGTAAGCTTTTGTGTGGGCGGAAATGGGTAGATGCAAAAAGAAAAAAACAAATTTATATCACAATTATAAATGTCTCTCACGATATATATGTATTTCGGCAACAATTTCTCTTTTATGTAGGCGTCATTAAAAATGACAAACAAGGTATTGTGGTTAAGTTTTTAATGGAATTTTTCATGTGATCATATATATTTTTCTGAGGACAAATTATATTAAAAATTGTCTAAATGTTTATCATCTTTATTAACAACACAAATATCATAGCATCATCCACATGCAAAATAAAAAGACTACAAATAACTGAGGCATTATTTATAAAAAAAGAAAACACTGCACTCAGTAATATCAACTACGAACACGCTAAGAACATACTTACCGTGTTCGGTACACAACACATATACACTACTCTATAAACATACATAACATTCTGTTACACGTTACATGTAAAATAACATCCCTCCTCTATAATAGGTAAAAATATAACCGGAATTGTTCTGATAGACATTTTTTATACATGTCCTCAAAAAAAAAAAAAAAGATCGTATGAAAAATTCCATAAAAAACATAACCATAATACCTTGCCTCACACACACACACACACACACACACACACACACACACACACACACACACACACACACACATATGCGCGCATGCGCGTGTGTTTCTATTTATTTATGTATATAAATATTTGCCAACCCTAGCATTCTCTGGCAGAGGGTGACTAAATGCGGAGAACTTTGAGGATCAAAATTCGAACTACAAGGATATCATCATCAACAGTCCTCTATGACAGGCGTCTTGCTTAGCCAGTATGAAGGTAATTGCCTGATTTTCTTCTAATGAAATTAACCCTAATGAAAGCAGTAAAGCCACTAAGACACAAGGCTTTACTGTGTATGAAAGAATTAGAAAACGGTACCATTATCAAGGAACGAGAACACTATAAGAATCAGGAAGACAGTAGATAGCGATTGACATTGCATTTAACTTTTCGAAGATCAAAGTTGGCCGTAAGTATGGAACCGGAAGAAAGTTTCACAAGCGAAAAATGCGAGAAACAAACAGTTATCGTAGAGCTTATGATTACATCTAGCCAATTCAGCTGTGAAGTGTTGAGACCTTATTACAATACTGATCAGTCAGTTAAGTGCCATACGTGATACACGCTTGGGCGATCATGTCTCTTTCGAGACATGACTGACTGGGCAGAAGATTATCCCGCAGTAGGTTGCCATTGCTTTCTGCGGTAGACTGGTTGCCAACCAAGGTTATAGAACCCAATCCGTCCTGTTATTTAACCCATAGCTGGAGGGAAGAGACGGATTAATACCTTTCCCAAGGGTATTTGTGCGTATATGATTGCAACGAATTCAACTGGAATTCGAACTCGGCTCTCCGATTTCTCGTGCCGAGTCGATATCCACTGGGCCACAACGCACAATACTGGTCAGTCAGTTAAGCGCCATACATGATACACGCTTGGGCGATCATGTCTCGAAAGAGACATGACTGACTGGGCAGAAGATTATAACGCACTAGGTTGCCATTGCTTTCCGCGGTAGACTGGTTGCCGACCAAGGCTATAGAACCCAATCTGTCCTTGTTATTTAACCCATAACTGGAAGGAAGAGACGGATTAATACCTTTCCCAAGGGTATTTGCGCGTAAGTGAATGCAATGAATTCAACTGGAATTCGAACTCGGCTCCCCGATTTCTCGTTCCGAGCCGATATCCACTGCACCACAAAATTCATACATTCTAGGTACTAAGAGCACATCCGAACAATTCTCATAAAAAATATTTATAGGAAAGACACAGTGAGGTAGCCTTACGGCGGTGGGAAAATGGCTAATGCCGAAACACCAGGACAGGACTAATAATATTACTGATTCTTCTTTGAATTTTATCAAGAATTTCCAGATATATAGCAAGAGCACCGGACCATATGTGGCAGTAATATTCTAAGCGTGGATGATTGGTAGACTTATAGATATGCAAGATAGTTTCTGGTGAGAAAAAGTGTCGAGCACAACACAATTAATCAATTTTTTTTATCAGCTAACCTAGTAATGGACATAATTTATACCAACGCTACTAAACTTTGAATTTCGCAGTCTGCGACACTTTGGAGAGACTTATAAAATAAACTTCGCTAACTTGGGCTACTAGTAAGAAGAAAGTCAAATAAAGAAGTTAGTGGCGAATATACACATGAACATACACGGAATATCCATTCACCTAGTCAGTCAGTCAGTTCAGGGCCGTACGTGATAACAGGCGATCATGTCTCGAAAGAGACATAACTGACTGAGCAAAAGGTTTACCCGCATTAAGTTGCTATTATTTTCCATGGTAGATTGGTTGCCAGCGAAGGCTATAGAACCCAATCTGCCCTGCTATTTAACCCATACCTAGAGGAAGATAAGACGGATTAATACCTTTCTCGTGTAAGTGAATGCAACGAATTCAATTGGAATTCGAACTCGGCTCTCCAATTTCTCGTCCCGTTCCACTGCAACACAAGGCACATCCCACCAACCCACTAAAAAACGTATCTGTTTGTAATTAACTATATATATATATATGTGTGTGTGTGTGTGTGTGAGTGAGAGTGAGTGAGTGAGTGAGTGAGTGAGTGAGACGAAGAGGAAAACTGTTCTTAACGACAAATTTCTGATGGACTCAATCTAGGCAAATGTAATGGTTTTATTTTGCAACAAATATTTAAAAACAGAATATATTGCTCGGTTTGCAAAATTTTAAAATTGAATGTGCCCATGAATATTATTTAAGCTAACTGTAAAAGCGAAGATAAACTATGGAAGATGGTAAGTGATATAATTTAATGCTTTATAAACTAAAGTGAGTAAATGTTGCTTTTGAATTGTTTTAATGTAATTATTACATTAAAACATTTCCTTGATGCTAAGTCGAAATTCATCAATGAAGGTGCCGTCGTTCTTGCTAGCCCAAGTACTTTCGATATCCTCCGTGATCATCTTCAGGGTTGAAATGCGTATATATATATATATATATATATATATATATATATATATATATATATAGTAATGAAATGCGTATATATATATATATATATATATATATATATATATATATATATATAGTAATGATGCTGGCAGTTTTGTGGGCCGGGATCCTTTCTTTTGCTCTGTTAGACTACTTAGTGATAATTTTTATTTTTTAGAAAGAAAGACAGATTAACATAAGCTGTAAAATAGTATTAGTAAAATTTATGTAAATTAAAGCTTGATTTATATCAATATTTTCGTAGTCGTTTACTTCATAAGCGGCCTGCAGACGTCTTGGGGCGATCGCATAGGCATCGAATGGTCGCCGGTTTCTTTTTAACGATAAAATATTCAGTATTCTTTTAAATAAGCTTAACAACGTGAAGCAAATAAATCCACCATTGAATATAAGTCGAGAAACTTATTTTATACATATGCCGTCAAAAATGACGGCATTTTTTAAAACTGTTTTAATCGTGAGATGCAATGAAAAAAATCTTGAAACTATGTATTGATATTCAATAAAGCAGAGATAAAAAAAAACTAAACTAGAAACCGTTTAATTAATTCTTTTCCTTTATATTTATTAGACGTCCTATAGTATCTATATCCATTGATTACTCCTGGTATTATATAAATCGCTTTTTTGCTCAATCTATTTTTATATAAAACATTGATGTGTTTAATATAACAGTGAAATAGAAATATCTCTCTGAAAAAAGGTTTAGTAACAAAACGACAAAAAGCGACTACAAGCCTAGTATAAGATTAACTTGAAGTATGCCGATCACTTAAAAGGCATACATATCTGAGTGTCACACACGAAAGGCTTGAACAAATAAGGCTGCAATCTAAGAAATGTAGGAGTTTGTTCGGGAACTATTTTTGTCTAATTGCAGATAAATATTTTATTTGTATAGATTGTTAATACGACTAAGCGAAGTAAACACTCATAAATTTACTAATTTAATTGAACTCTTCCCCACTACAGATGAGACAAGAAGTAAATAAATAAATACATATTGACAGTTACTATATGTTTGATTATTTATGAGCAAAACGTGCACAAAATAATTATTTCAGAAATTAAAATTTGTATAAAATCTTAAGATAAACTATTAAAACCGTTAACATAGCTTAGTTTTCGTTATAAGCTATGATACGAATTTTAGTACACAATTTTACTACAAAAAAGGTTTTCTTTGAATAGCTTTAATTAGACCAACAACAATAGCTTATTTACATAGATCATAAAATACTAGTTTGAGAATGAATACAGAGTTATTTTTAAATCTAATTTTTAAAGATGAACGTGCAAATACGCTATCCCGATTAACTAAGAACCGCAAAGTTGCACAAATATATTTGATAAAGGTTAATAGATAAAACTGTTCAACTGCCTGTCTATCATATCACGAGTACAGGAAAAATAGTTATGCTTACGTCATAAGAAGTACAAGCTTGGAGCAACAAATATGTAGTTCTACGAACGAATGTTGAGAATATCATAACCAAGACATGTGACAAATAAAAAAGTGGGGGGCTATAATAAAATGAGCTACTGAAAGAGAAACTGAAATTTAGGCACATATAATGCAGAAAGAAGTTTTGGAAAATTTAAGACTCACAAGATACACTGAAGGCAAGAGAACTAGAGGAAAAGAGCGAGTAACCTAAATAACAAGTTTGTGAAGTTAATGGAGGAATAGAATACAAAGATGTCGAAAGAGAGGAACAGATTACAAATAAAAGAGGAACTGAGGAACAGAGTACAAAAATGGAAGAACAGTGTATAAAGAAAAAGTACAAAGATAGGGAAACAGAGTACAAAGAAAAGCGGAACATAGGAACAGAGTATAAAGATGGAGGAAAGGAGTCAGTTAAGTGCAAGTACGTGATACACGCTTGGGCGATCATGTCTCGAAAGAGACATGACTGACTGGGCAGAAGATTACCCCGCAGTAGGTTGCCACTGCTTTCTACGGTAGACTGGTTGCCAACCAAGGCTATAGAACCCAATCCGTCCTGTTATTTAACCCATAACTGGAAGGAAGAGACGGAGTAATACCTTTCCCAAGGGGATTTGCGCGTATATGATTGCAACGAATTCAACTGGAATTCGAACTCGGCTCTCCGATTTCTCGTTCCGAGTCGATATCCACTGGACCACAACGCACATCCGGACCACAACGCAGATCCAGGATAAGGATACTCCTTGTGGTAGGAAAGAAGTACAAAGAAAAAACGAACAAAGTATAAAGATCGAGGGAGAGAGTGCAAAGGAAAGAGGAACGGAATACAAAGAAAAAGAGGAGTCATAAAAAAGTATATTTTTAGAGCAAATAAAAACAGAACGCTGTTGAGAAGGCTGCTTGCCCACATCTTGAATGGAGATGAGAAACAGACAACTACATACATACGTACATACATGTAAGATGGCTGAGACTCGATTTTGCATTCTGTTGCACAAAAGTTGTGCTTCTTTTGCAGTAGCTTTTTATGGTAACATAATAGCGAAATTTTAAATGTTGTTTTAGTCACAAACGGAGACACATTCATTTATAAACTCTCTGCAAGTACAAATGCCGCATTAATACGTGTAATGAGTGACTTCTATCTAAGTGCGGCGTCTTTGATGATTTTTGAAGCCAGCCCTACATAAACCGATGCGACCATATTCAATTCATTAAATATTACATTAGATCGTGTTAAAAAATTCAGGTAATTTGCCATGGATCCCTTACGAACATATTTCTTAAGTTTGTCATGCGCAACACGATTCATACATACATAATGACTGGTTACTCGTTTTCGAATATGCCCGTTTGTTACTATGTTGATCGGACCTAAGTTACAGTTTCTGAGAGATAGCTCTCAGAATTTGGCGCAATCAATAGCTGACAAAGATGAGTACGCTCAAACTCTCGGTTACCGTGGCTTGTGACTTTGTGCGAATACAACTATCGTGGACTTTCGAAGAGTTTCGTCAGCCTAATTTCACTCAAAAGGCCGTGATATGGTTTTCAAGTACACCTTCACAGTAACGCTAGCTGAGAGCATCCCAACAGACAGATATTATCAAGAAGTCATTCCCTGACATTTCGACCATGGTGAAATTCGAACTTAGTTCTCATGGTGTTATATATATATATATATATATATATATATATATCAGCATGCAGTGTGGGTATAGAAGAATCCAAAGGAGTATCCTGTACATACAGTAGTAGGATAACTCTCTAAGAGACCTCTAAGCATATATGCATATAAATACATATAGACCAAATATAAGAAAAATTAAGACAGACGCGTTATTTCATGGTGAATTGGAAGTATAGGTCTATTTCAGGCGAACCATCATCTTTATTTTACAAAGGATTTTACGTTCGTGTAAAATCCTTTGTAAAATAAAGACGGAAGCTGATGATTAAAAACGGAAGCTGATGATGGTTTGCCTGAAATAGGCCTATACTTTCGATTCACCATGAAATAACGTGTCTGCCTTATATATATATATATATATATATATTATAAATTATACTTTAGAATATGTTTAAATTACAATCTAATACAAAGTGTACATTTTATTTCGACATTGAAAGGAAAATGTCTCATCAGGTAGTAAACGCTTATTTTTGAAAAGAAATGGAATTCTACTGGCGTATGTTTACATGGTATATCACACTCTAAAAGTCTACTTTCTTCTACTGAGTGCTCATAGCTTAGCGGTAGAATCGCCGACTGATGTCAATTGGGTCGAGTTTCAATCCTAGCTAACCGTAATGTTTGATGTCTAACCGTACTGAGGAGCTGCGAAACAGATCAATCTGCGGATGACTATATATATATATATATATATATATATATATATATATATATATATATATATATATGCAGGTTTCGTTAAAAATGACAGACAATGTATTACGATTAAGAGTTTTATGTAATTTTTTTATGTGATCCTGGGTTGTTCTTTTTATGAATAATGCTTCCATTATTTTTAGTCATTTGTTTTTCATGTGGATGATGCTATGATATTTGCGTCGGTAACAAGCATGCTATGGAAAGAGTTTGGAAGGTCTCCATGTGTGTTTACATGAAATCGAAAAACCCAACATTCAATAATATCAACTATGAACACGCTAACAACACACTTACCGTATTCAGTACATAACACATGCACTATTCTACAAGCATTAATAACACTCCATACATTCTGTTACAGGTAAAATAAAATCCCTCCTCGATAATGGCTAAAAGTATAGGCGAAAGCGCTTGAATGAACACAATATTTTTATATAATTTATGTCCTTAAAAGAAAAAGAAAAAACATAAAATCACATAAAAAATTACATAAAAACTTGTTTGTAATTCTTAATGAAATCTGCATAAAAGAGTGACTGCTCCTCACTATACACTACCGGCCATAATTATTAGGTCACCCCAGTGTTTAAAAGAAACTATGTATTTCATAATATTTTTTCTTATTTATTGCCAAGGGAATAATTGTAAATGAAACTAGAAGGGTTCGTTTTTTAATACTGCGTTTTTTTTAATGTGCATTAAATGAATTTATAAATATTTAATAATTATTTATACTGCAGTTTCATCAATGAAAGAATGAAAAAAATTTAGGGTAATTCGGACGAGTTCATCTTGTAAAATTTTTCAAAGTAATAATAACAAAAGAACCATTCTATTTTCATTTAGAATTATCCACTTGGCAATAAATACTAAAAATAGTATGGAAATACATCATTTCTTTTAAAAAACTGGAGTTGCCTAATAATTATGACCGGTTGTATATATATATATATATATATATATATATGTATAGTTATGAATCAATTGTACATTGCGACACGGAAATTTCTGTTTCAAGATAGATTCTCTTCATCAGGCAATGTTCGATGTACAGATGATTTACATTTAAATACAAAAACATACGGTTCGCTGTATATGTATATGGGAAGATATAAAATTTACGTGTGTGTTTCTTTTAACTAATCAGGGGTCAAATTCCAAAATGAATCTTTGCTCTGATAAGTTAAAAGAAACACCCATGTATTTTTTCCCCACATACATACCCAACAAACCGAAGGTTTTTGTAATTAAATGAAAATCATCTGCACAACCAAAATCAAACATTGCCTGATGAAGAGAATCTATCTCGAAACATAGAAATTTCCGTGTCGCAATGTACAATTAATTAATAGCTATATAATTATATTAAGCTCTATAATATTTATTATATTGAGCAATGTTCATAATAAAATAAATGCCGGGGCACTCAAAATAGTAAAACCTTGAGTCCTCTTCACCTGGAATTATATATATATATATATATATATATATATATATATATATATTAATCATTCCCCCTCCCCCAAGTAGAGTTATGAAGTCACTAAGATGCAATGGCTTACTGAGTGTGGAAGAATTTTTAAAAAAAAATTATTGATGAAAGAGGGGAATAAAAGAACAGGTTTCAAGAAGACTGAAATTGATGATTAATGTTATATTTCAATTTTGACAGGAAAGCGAGAAGCTGGACGATAATTTTATAAGGGAAAGAAGAAACTTTTAGTATAGAACCTACGGCTACATTCAGCAATTTCAACTGCAACATAATGAGACCTAGCTACGTAGTACTAGATTCATGAAGTCGAGGTACTAAAGAGGAAAGCTCATCAGTACAACTGACACACACACACACACACACACACACACACACACACACACACACACACATATATATATATATGTATATATATATCGTTATCTCATAACTATATCTATATATAATGCAAGTTTCATTAAAAATGACAGACGACAAGGTGTTGTGATAAAGGTTTTTTTTATATATTTTTTCATGTGATCTTGTAATTTCTTTCTTTTCAGTACATAAATTACATAAAAATTGTCCGAATGTTTTATCTGTCCAAGCTTTCGGTTATACTTTTAGCCATTTTCAAGGATTCATTTTATTTTATTTTTAATTAAATATAAAGATTGTTTTATGTATGTATATAGAGTTATTGGAATACTTTATTTTCAAAACACGACGGGCATATTGAGGTCATGTTCGTAGTTGATGTTGTTGAGTGTTAGTTGCTTCTTTTTTATTAATAAGGCTTCCATTATTTTTAATACAAAAAAAGTTGTCACTTAGCAGATTGATGCTATATTCTTCACCTAGTTTCTAGAATTTCGTAGATGAACTTTTGTAATTGTTCAGTTCACTTCTGAAGAGGTTTCAGCAATGGAGAGAGAGAGAGAGAGAGAGAGAGAGGAGGGAGGAGAGAGAGATATGTAAGCCTATAGAAAAATCTCTACGCCCTAAAATAAATATGAACTATTTTCATACGTAAAATCTGAATTGATTTAATTATGAATGAAAAAAAAAGAGAAATTTATTTAATACAACGCACTGATGAAAAACGACTCACAAAACCTTTGCAAATTATAAAGTAGCTGTTGTCAATGAGTGAGCGATGTTAACACGAAAACAGTCGGATGACTCATGCTGTATATAGTCTTCCCGAATTCTATTCATTCATATGGTGTCTGGACTGCCTTGGGTCCGATTGCTGTCGTCTGGGCTTGTACAAACTTTTTTCACGCGTAATCTTGTCGAGAAAAAGTCAGTTGATAAACAAAGCCGAATAGAACTTGTTCGTTTCTGTTTTGTTTTTCCTCATCTCGTCCACACGTCCAAGACACACTCATTCACATTGTCCACCTGCTTAAATTCACTACTTCCTTTTTACATGGATGATTCAGTATGTAAATAGATTTGTCTTTATTAGGTTAGTCTTTTTTGTATTTGCATTCATTCCCATTGATACTAATATAAGACGCACGCACCATCAAGTTGGGCTAGGGAGTGTAAGTGAGAAAGTAAGAGAGAATAAAATAAAGTTGCATCGTTTAGGCACAAGGTCATATGTGTTACTGAGGTTAGTGGTAATGCTTCTGTCCT